>VWZT01010375.1:183826-199544 GCA_013397055.1 Pachycephala philippinensis | reverse complement strand
CTGGAGACTACCAATTTTTTTTTTTTTTTTTCTGTCTTGTGGTCTTATATAAGAAAGCACAAAATGGCACTGCAATTTGCACTGAGTTTTCCAACTTTTCTCTGAAAGGCATACTGGCTCAAGCCCTTCATGGGTTTAAATGGAGGATTGACTACTTTCTGGTTCCTTAGTTGTCTTCGATACAGATCAGCTGTGCAGATTTGTATGTCAATACTGTTATAACCAAGACTCATGGTGCCTGGCTATTGCTCCTAAAATGGGGGATTATGGCATGGCCTTTGGTAGTAATGTTAGCAACATCTGTTATAGACCTTGGCGTATTTAGATAGCTTGATATAAAGTCACTGCTTTCCAGGCTGGGAGTTTCTAAGCTGAATATCTAAGTTTATGTAGTTCTCAAATGATAGCTGTGCAGGTGGGTTTTACTGTTATTTTGCTTTTGGGAAATAAGAGGTTTGGACACAAAAGTTTTAAAGTTAGGGTACAAACTACCATATAAACAGATAAATGTAGAAAAACTGTCTTAAACTGAATTACAGCTTTTGACCTAATTTTTGGTAGTAGTTAAATTTAGTCTCCATTTCAGTTAAAGAATATCAGAGCTAAAGCGTTTTCCCTTCTCTCAATGTTAATGTCTTAGATCCTCAGCTGGCATCACTCCGCAATTTTCTTGGAGCTGAATCCATTACATCAAAGGAGGATCTCTTTTCCCCTTGGTGTTCAAAACCTGTGCTCATCCAAGATGAAGTTTCCCTGCTGTGTTCTCATTCCTTATCTGCCTGTGCCCAAACTGCTTGTGCATTTAAAAAACAGTGAGGAAAACACTGTAGCGAGGCTCTCTTCTTGGCTGAGGAAAAACCATGAAGACAAAAATTACGTGCAGTGGACTGCTACTGTGTGTGCATGTATGTATGTATGTATGTATATATATGTACAAACCCGTGTACGTGCACATACATGCAATATTGCCATCATATTATGTAATGTATAATTTTACATAACGCATGGCAATGTGCACATAGTATGTATACATTCAAAGTGTGTTTTGTGTGCTAGTGAAAAAGAACTAAAGAAGAAATAAACATATAATCTTCATGGAGGCACCAAACCCACTTTCCTTAATATGCTGTTATTTGTCCCTTTGGGAGACTGAAGGAAAAGAAGAGCTTAGATGTTAAATCATAGGAGAAAGCAGAATCAGCAACATTCTTAACAAACTGGTAGGATGCAATCCTGAAAACAGCTGCTTTATAGTTAATTCTCAGAAATGGGAATTATGAGTGAAATTTAATTGTAAAAATCAAGAGAAAGGATTTGTTAAAAATTAATATTAAATGCTTTTGAAACCAATGGGGCTAGTTTTTAAGGCACATTTTTCTAACTTCCTGGAAAAAAATCTTATTTCACTACAGTTCAGTGAAAGAAAATACTGACCACAGTATAAAAATTGTCATTATTACTCCGATTAACCTTTTTTAGTAATTCTTCAAATAAAGAAAAAATCAAAGAAATTTGCATGTCTGTATTAAATAATCTATATTTAGACCTATGTATGAAAGAAGGAGACTGTAGATATAGCTACTAATTTTAGATATAAATGTATGTTCTTTCCAATTAATGTTGCAATAGAGTATGTGAATGTAACTTGCAGGTAATAAATATCAAAATAAGGAACAATCACAAATGTTGCATGACTGAGGTCAGAGAAGTGTCCTCTGTGTGTTTGTGTGTATGTGTATATATGCAACCTGCATATGTGTATGTGTGCAAACAATATATATGTGTATTTGTGTGTACTCTGCACGTGTAGGTCTGGCAAAAACCTTCAGAAAAATCAAATTAATTATTGCAAGTGAGGAAATCGTGTGCACACACACAGACACAACACCAGGTTCTGCACGTTCCCATGTAGTCCAAGGGAGTAATTTTTCCCATGTTTTTATCTGAATCCTTGTTCAACACTAGGAAACAACAGAGGCTTTCCTCTTGACAGCAGTAAGTCAGTCAAAGAAAAGAGCGTTTGGAAAATGCCCAGCGTATAGAAGGTTATACAATATAACCAACATTTATGATTTTAGTATCATTTCTGTCAACAGGAGGTTGATATGTTGGAAATATCTTATCCTCTTCTAAGAGTCATCAAAGTAATCTGTGTCCTATCCAGTGGAATTCCTAAGGAAGGCATCTCATAGCCCTTTCGCGTGCCCGTGCTGTGCTTGGATGAGCAGAGGCAGCTGGAAGTGATTAGAATAGACTGACATGAAATCACGTGGGAAGGGATTCATCTCGCTGAAGAAGAGGAATCAATGCTCTGTTCTGTAGGGGAAGAGGAGTTTAAGTACAAAAATGAGCAGATTTTCAAAGGGGCACATGGGAATTGAGCTACATGATTGCACTGATCCCATTTAATATTGCAAATCACATCCTACCCTCAGTAGATTATAAACAGACTGATAATCACAGATGATAGTTTCATAAGAGCATAGGAACTGCCAAGCAGGAGTGAAGCAGTTGTTGCTTTATCCTAGTTGTCCCTACTACCTCTCCCAAAACACAAAGTGATATCAGGCAAAAAAGAGAATGTTAATAAATACGTATCTGTAAATGTTGCATTTGTAACATTGAAAGCTGACATTTCCCAGTCATGCAAGATTTGATGATTTCATTTTAAATGTGTGCATTATTAGAGATGGTCAATTGAAAATCTTTCCCTCTTGAAAGGGAAAGAATGTTCGTTTTATCATAAGCAATATCCTTTAAAAAACCCAAACTTGTACTATACCTTCAATTTTTTCTCCAGCTGAACATACATATTTTATGTTTTATCCCTTTATCATGCAAACTTGTTACTTACTCCTCTCTCTGCAATTTCAATACTAGTATGATACATACAACACTCAGGTTTGCTGAGGTACCTTGCCCAGTGTGTGTTCATCATCTTAGCATCAGTGTGATACTGTATCTGTTAGTAGATTCTCAGTGCAAAAGCAAGTTATTAGTCTAAGAATTTACTGTTTTACAGACATACAAACACATACTGGTCAGAAAGACATACATTTGGGAACTAGGCATAGCTCTTCTGCTTTCATAAGGTAGGTGATTTCTTCAGTTTTTAAACACTGAAAAATTAAATGAGGCAAGTAATTATTGAATTGTGAGAATATTCACACATGGTGGGTTTTTTTCATCCCTCTAGACAATTGTGAATTTTATATTGGTTTTGGTCTTAATAATCATGAAAACCGTGGATTAGATTCAGAGATTTTCTAGTTTGTCACCCATCTGAGGTGATTTTCCTTGCTTTAATATTAGGTAATGTTCTGGCAGTGATGCCTTCATAGGAGATAGGCAGTGTTGTCGATGCCCTAAAGTGTCGTGCTTGTCTGCCATCTAGAGCTGTTGAGAAGTTGCCTTTTGAATGTCATTTCTCTGTGTGACATTCTGGCAGTCACTTCCACCTGCAGGTGTCCTTCCTCTTGGTTGTTTAGCTCAAGCAAACCCAGCATTAAAATTGTGTACAATGGCTATTCTGGAAGGAAACAGTCTTTTTTGTTCTGCAACAGCAGTGAGAAAATGCCATTTAATGTAACAGCTATGAATAACAGGCTAATATAGGATATTATAAACTAGATAGAAAATGTTAGAGACAAGGATGTTCACTCCACTAGCCACAGGTTCCTTGAATTAAACTTTGATCTGTTTGTCCTACCTGTACTGTGCTATTAGAACTAAAATCTGCCCATTTCAGATCAGGGAAGGAACCTGTGTGTTTCCCTTATTTAGGTTCATGCATACTCAAAGAAATGTACATGGTCATCTATCCAGGTGGTAGAATTACTTATTAGAATTTTAAGTTACTGTAATGAAGCTTGGTAATTTATTAAACAGGCAAAAATTAAGTACTGTACATGAAACAAGGCCTTGTCATACAAGACATTACAAGAGGAACTTTTACCCTTGGGGACAGCAGCCATTTGGTAACTGGCTTAATTCCACATGAAACTGGTCACTCTTACTGTCTGAAGCTCAGATTAATCTCTTCTGCCTCTAGTCATTATAAAGTTAAGCATGCTGCTGACATTATTCATTTGGGCTCTCTGTGTCAATTTAATGGAGAGATGTCATTTTTACAGGAAGTCAGTCCATCTGCTTAGAATGTCAGTTTTTGTCCATGGAAGTCAATTCCCCTGTTGACTTTAGTAACAGCCATGATAACTGATGTGTTATAAAGCAAAAAATGCTCATGTGTTTAGAGGTAGGAAGGTATCATGTGCTTGGAACAGCTGTTCCAGCCAAGAATGCAGCCCAAACCAGAGCAGAGCCCTTTGATGACTATTCTGAGCACATTGCCTCTCAGTCACTGAATGATCCTCTAGTAAAAAATAAATAAAAATTGATTGAAAATGAAGTAATAGCAGAAAAACCTGAGTGGCAAAAAAGTAGTATTTTGACTCTCTGTTTCTTGAGAATAGAAATTTTTCTATCTGTTACGAATAGGATGGCAGAATTTGTTTGTCAGAATAGAGCCCAGCCTTTGCTGAGACAAACTAAAAGACCCTAAGAGTCTCCTGGGAGTCAGCTGGAAAAGTGCAGCAACACTTGCTTCTTTGTTCAGTCTCTTCCTGGTGACCTTGCTAGAAATCCCAATCACGTGTCCGTAGGCTTTTATCTAACTTTTGAGAATAATTTTAAACAAGCGTTTTAAATATTTAATTCTATCTATGTGTATCTGCACATGCACACATAAGGTGGGGAAAAGTAGAGTGAAGTAACTCAGAAAATCATGGAGGTTGGAAGCATGAAAATTATTTTTCAAGTGATAGTTTTAATTTTAAAGGTAGGAAACTTGTTTTCTACTTCTCTATTGTATGTGTGCTTGTGGGAGGGAAAATTCTGTGTAATGTTTTTCATAGTTCTCAAGATATTAGTAATTAATTCCCTGAAGAATTGGCTAAGTCAATGTCTGGCTGTTTTGTTTATGATTTCAGAATAGGACATAATCATCCATTCTATATAAAATACTCCTTTTTTTGGTTTTTAACCTGTGTACAGGGGGATTATATGAACATAGGGGTGATGGTATTGAACCAGACCAATGTACACAGAGCAAAAAGTTGTTTCCATCAGCAACAGATGCCAAAGGAAGAGTGAGAACAGGGGAAACATATATTATACTTTCCCCTGATACTCTCCTAGCTTCTACTTCTGTAGGCAGTGGTCCCTTAATAATATGTATATAGGCTCTGCCAGCGTCCCTTGAGTCCAGATTGAAGTTCTCTTTCTCAAATTCCCTTGAGGTTTTTCTGGCCTTTGCTTTTGTACCTGCTTTCTGCCTGTGTTGCCAGTCTTCATGGTCTGTTGCTTCTCTTCATCTATTCCATTTATTTTTACCATGTGGCTTCTTTCATTTTGTATTTTGTAAAGGACTGTTTTTAGTCCTTTCAGCGAAACTGTTCAATTTTATAGTCAAAATTTTCCTAAAATCAAACCTTTTTTCTGCCTTTTTTTTTTTTCTATTTGAAAGAGTACTATCAGTCAGAAATTACTGTTATGAAATGCCTCTTTTCCAACAGAATTGGTCATGTCAATAGATTTTTTGTTTATTTTTGAAATTAAAAAAAGAGTGTATTGAAAGAATTTTGAAAGCTGCAAAGTCAAACACTTAAGAATTGGATGTGTAAGACTTTAGGTGATGAATGTGGCTTTCATTTACACTTTCTTTCCTTCCCAAGTAAAGGATGTTTAATTATTTAACAACTTTCTGTTTGTTTGGTTGGTTTTTTTTTCCACCGCACAGGACTAGTTATAATATTTTTTCTTTTTAATTTTGGATAATTGACCCAGTTCATTATTTACCGTATATAGAAAAAATCATGGAGTGAACACAAAGCTATCAAATTTTTCTTGCAGTATGACATAAAGATTAAAGCAAAAACCTCAGCTAGGCTGGTTAGAGAAATCAGACCTTCAGTTTTCGGTGTATTTACTATAAGATGGCACTTCAGAGCTCCCAAATGGATAAAGGGATATGTCACATTCTAGTCTCAGTCTTAGAGTTTTAGACCCCATCCTTCAGTAGCCTTCAATGGTCTGTGAACTGAGATTCCGTCAGCTGCCAGGATAAGTCCAAAATGTTTTATGTGAGAAAAAAAATTGGTCCAGGACGGTTATCTCTTATGCTATGCTGTAATTAACTGTGCCTGTACCTGTGTTGTGCAGCAGAGCTCATCCACAGAGGAGCTTCTGTCCTTGCCATTAAAAATCTTTTACTCTCTAAAATGCAGTGGTAAAGTCTGCAGTATGTACAGAGACTGATCCCCTGCTTTCCCTCGGAATGGTTTGAGGGTGACCCAGGTCAAACCTACTCCAAAACCTGTTTAAGCAACCTCACAGGGTGAACAAGTACAGTCCAGGGACTGTGCTCTGGACCGGGTTTATTTTAGGCAATGGTAACCATCTGTGGTGGTGTCTATGAGGAGTCCCTGTATAGATCCATTCTGAGATGGTTTTGTGTTAGTTACAAACAAGTATCCTGAGAGGGGTGGCCTGTAATGATTACACTGCACCCTGTGAGGGGAAGCCATGTCCCAGTTCTAGGATGCATATTCAGTGCAAGGATTATGCTGCAGGTATGGTTCATATAAATTTTTCATGGTGAAGTGTGACCTTTATTTTCTTGCCAGGCATCTCATGACTTTAATACAATAACCTGTGACAGATTGTTTGAACTGAAGAGCCCCGGAGCCCTGCTGTAGGTGAAAAGTGGATGCTCCTTACTTACAGTGAAGCGTGTCAAAACAAGGGAACAAAGACAGATCTTTCAAAAAACCCCCAAAAAACAACAAAGCAAAGCAAATAAAACAAATAAAGGCAGCCTATGAATAAAAATAAGCAGAAAATCAGGAGTATAGAGTTAGGAACCCATTTTGTTTAGACCCCTATCATCATGCATTGTTTGGTGGATAAGTGTTTCTGTGGATGGTTGCAGCCAGAGAGTGGTATGGTGTGGTGGTCAAGGACTCACTGCCTGGATGGGCATGTACACTCACAGCCCAGAAAGCCAACCCCATCCTGAGTCACATCACCAGCAGTGAGAACCCACCTTGGGTACTGCATCCAGCTCTGGGGTCCTCAGCACAGAAAGGACATGGACCTGTTGGAGCAAGTCCAGAGGAGGGCCACAAAAACGATCAGAGGGGTAGAACATCTCTCCTGTGAACACAGGCTGAGAGAGTTGGGGTTGCTCAGCCGGGAGAAGAGAAAGCTCTTACATGTGACTCTTATCAAGTGGCTTTTCTGTACTTAAAGGGTGGAGGAGTCATAAGGAATGTAGCACAAACTTTTTAATAGGGTCCGTTGCGATAGGACAAGGGGTAATGGTTTTAAGGTAAAGAAGGGTTTTAAACTAAGGGGTAATGGATTTAAACTAAATCTACCCTCTTTTAAACTAAAAGAGCATGGATTTAGACTAGGTATGAGGAAGTAAGTTTTTACAGTGGGGACAGTGAAACACTGGAACAGATTGCCCAGAGAAGGACCCCAGCTCTGGGTCCATTCAGATTGGATGGGGCACTGAGAAATGTGATCTAGTTCAAGCTGTCCCTGCTCTTTGCAGAGAGGGTTGGATGAGATGACCTTTAGAAGTCCCTTCCAACTCAAGCCATTCTGTGGTTCTATCTAAAGGTACCTGCTTTTAGTTGTTCTGAATTAATGCACGTAATAAATGAGTTGAGTCCAGCACCTTTGACTGTGCTACCCATGCTACTTTTGCTGTCCTAGGCTATATCACCTCTGCTGATGCTTTTGCTTTGCTTTCTCAAAGGTGTAAACAAAGGTGTAAGACAGCTGTCTGCTTTCTGCTAAATAGTAAATACTTGATACTGACTCAGCTTCACTGATTTGTCAAGAGAATATCTTCACTCTTTGCCTTTGCCCACCTGTTCTGTGGTTGTATGCAAGAAGCGTTGTGGGCAGCTCACAGAGGAAATCTGTACAGGTCACCTCACAAATGAACACATCCTATTTTGTCAAATATAATGCTATAATTAGCTGCTTTACACGTTGTGTTCTTTGCACTCTCTGGTTATTTTCCTTAACAATTAGTCAGTGTTGTGAAAGCTTTAAAAGCAGTGTATGTGTAGCTGACTAAAAAAGAATTAGAATAGGGAAAGATGCATGTTTTCCTCTGGGAGAGAGGATGAAGCCACTTGAACATAATTTCAGTAGTGGTAAAGCAGACCCATACCTCTGATTTCTGACTGAATACATAGAGAAATCGGATTCATAGCAATTGAAGGAATTAAATGCTTTGATTAAGTGCCCAGAATAAGTTACAGAATACAGGTATAAAATGGTGGTTAGATGTGGTTTCACTGCTGCCAAGAAGAGCTGATGAAGAACGTAATGGGAGTTGTGCAGGGATGGGGCTAATGAGAAGGAAGCATAGCACTTCAGAGGCTGGAGAGGACTACAGAGGGGAGGGTTTGTTGTTCTGGTAGGAATGGAGAGCTGTAACCTCGATATTGTATTTGATTCAAGTTCTGCATATTAAAGAGGAATTGAAGGGTCCTGGTTGTCTCATTACATCTTCTGACACTGAAGTTCTGGCTCAGATTATGGGGTTTGCTATAAATTATGCCTGGTAATTATGTTCCAGAGGGATGTAACGGCTGTTAGTTATAGTATATTGTGTTTTGGCTGTCATGTCAGTACATTCTGAAGTACATTGCCTATTTTTGACTTGACAATAGGAGCATAGAAATTGACTATGTCATCTTCATTAAACAGAACATGTTCCCGCAGGATAATCCCACCTAGTATTCTGGAGTCAGTTTCTTTTCATCTGCTCTTTTTTCTATTTTACATCCAGATCTCAGGAATCTCTTTTGAAAGAGATTTTAATTCTAAATTTTGAAGTATTTTTTACAATGTCCATGAAAAATTAGTCTCTCTGTAAAGAAGGGAAAGTATTTAGGTTGTGCTGTTCTGTGACACAGCAGAGACCTCATACATCCCGGCAAAATGTGACTTTGGTCAAGAGAAAACATTTGGTGTGTCAGTCTGAGTATCTGTGGATAGACACAGCTCTCAAGACTATCAAGAAAATTGTCTTCCTTTGTGTGGGGAGAGCTGCATACCTCACCTCTCTTCATAGTACCACAGGGTGATACAGGTTGCAAGGGACCTTTGCCTGAACATTTACAATACAGTCTCACAAAGTTGTTTGCTTATAGTCACATAAAGGAGTTTTTATTCAATGTTTTTCTAGTATGTAGAGATAGAAGTACTTGGTCATAGGTATTACTAGCCACTTCTTACAAAGGTACCTGAGATTTACCAATAACTTGTCAGCAATTACTGCATGACAACCAAACCCCTGGAATTTCCCTGTGTTGTAGGAGCAATATATTCCCAATCACTAGACCACAAAGGGCATAGCTACAGAATGTGTACAAATAGATACCAGCTGTGCTGTCTCATTTCCTGAGCTGTCCAGAGATAGGACACCTCCAGACTTGAAGCCAAGTATTCATCTTAAGTGCTGCTCCAAGCCTGAGAAAGTTTGACCTCTTTCCCTGCTGGGACATGCTGGGATAATGACGTGGCTCTGTACATCTGAACTAAAGCTGTCTCATGCTCATTGCACAGGCAGTGCAAGTGTAAATCTGTTAGCCCCTTGTCATGCTATCTCAAACACTGCTATGTTTATTTAGACCCAAAATATATTACTCTTGTTTTTCTGCTGCTTATGGCAAAGTGTTCCTGCTTCCTAAAGCCTAGAATTAGGTATTTGAGGGTACTATTTTAGGAAAACCTAGCTTGATCTGGTGCCTTCTTTAAGCGGCTTTATCTTTTCCTGTGGGCTGCTGTGAATCTTACTCCTAAGATCCTGCTGTCATTTGCATGCAGTCCTGTGTGGCAGTAGCCTTGATTCTGCACCATTTTAAAAAATACTCTTTCAGTGATTAACACTTCTTTGTTATTAATATCTTCCATTCAGTAAATAGATAATTTGTTTTGAACCCTGCTATCACTTTTCCTCTAGTGATAAACACTTTCACTTGTGCTATAACTGAATAATGATTTCTTTGAAAGTGTGATTAAAGCGCTGCCTTCTTCATAATCACGCTTTATTTTATATGATAAACTTGATTCAGTGAATAGCTGTCTGACCCACACTACAGAAATGAATATTTGATTTTATTACTTTTTCTCAGTAAAGGCAGAAACAATACCTCTTATAAAGTTCTGTATGTGAATGCATCAAGTTGAAAGGCACTTTAAGAAGTTTTGCTGTCTACCCTCCTCCTTAGAGCAGGATGAGTTCTCAGGTCAGACCAGGTTATTCATGGCTTTATCCAGCCTTGTCTGGAAAACTGGCAAGGCCTGCACAACCTTTGGCTGCAGCTGATTGCATCTTAAAAAGAGAAATATCAGAGACTGTAAAAGGAATGAAAATAAATTTTAAAAGGAAGAGGATTAATAAAGCAGATGTTGTAAATCAGATGTCTTGATGCATTTCTTTATGATCACTTAAGTTCTTGACTATTTGAGTGTTTACTTCTTCTCATTCAGTGTTTCGAGTACACTAATTGGCACAGCTTATATTCTAAGGAGATGTTAGGAAGCATTGAAGGTAAAACTGCCCTGGGTTAAATTAATTGCCTGTTTCCTGGCCTCGAGAATCTGAAAATCAGTGAAAAGTTCCATCATGTGCTTGCTTGATGAGAGGGCGAAGTGGAGTGTAACCACCTGCTGATGTTATTTTGTGCAGTTTGCTTAGACTTGGTCTCATCTCAGCTTTTCTCTTACACCAATCTTATCAATGCATTCTTATATAACCTCTGTCTGCTCAAGTGCTGTCCAGAGAAAATGTGAAAATTGACACTTCTGTTATTCAGAACAAAGTGTGAGATGCTTGGAAGTCATACCAATAAGCCGTATACACCCTTCAGAGGAGTACTTTCCTGTTGAGCTGCACTATTATCTATGCATCATTTCCACGGTCTGGCTCTGAGTTCTGAGGAAGTGTTAATGAGCTTGAGTCGTAGAGAGCAATTGTCTGCTCTTCACGGGAAAGGAAATGGAGTCTTTGATCATAATTGCAAATATAAATTGCCCATCCTAAAAGCTAAAATGTCAGAAAGCTTGTTTTAATTTATTTTGGAGCAACAGAGATGCTTCTTTGAGACATGATCAAGGACAAAAATCTCTGCAGTTTACTTGCTTATCTTAGTATGAAAGACTATATTACTGTGTGTGAATTAAACAGAGGGATCATAATGAAAATGATGCTTGGCTAACTCCATAAAATTTGGTAACTAAGAGGTGATCTATGCATTCCTTCCTTCCTTCCTTCCTTCCTTGCTTCCTTCCTTCCTTCCTTCCATCCAGCCATCATAAAGAGTAACAACAGGATCATGTTCTGATGCTCTCTTCCTTATATATTCCCCAGGAAAAATTGTCCATTTTCGAGGGTCATCTATTGTGGTCTGGAAAAACAGTGATTTGACAGTATAGTGCTTGCTTTATAGAATAATTAATGAATTCTGTCATTAATCAGCTTTTTTTGCTGGCATTAGCTTTTTTGTGCTTCTCTGATGTTTCTGGTGTAGATATACTTTTAGGGGTATATTGAAAGGGAACATTTTATATCTTTCAAGTCCGATGTGCTTCTTGGTCTTGTAATTCGTTTTTGCAATTTACCAGATGGCATCAGGTTTAAACTTATGTTGAGATTTTGTACTATGCTGAAGCATACAAGATTGATTAAATCCTTTGATATTCAATTCAAAATGAGGTTTTAGTTAAGTTTCTTGTTTAGAGCATTGCAAACAACCTGTTAAAATGTCCTGAGAGGTATGACTGCATGGGCAGGACATGACAATAATTGTAAGTTTCTCTTTTGCTCTATTTTTATGCATTCAAGCATGCAAAATATGGCCCTAAAGCATCTTCATTTTATTCATTTTAGATAAAAAATTCTAGCTGGGCATTTACAACAATTTTTTTGGTAACAAGAGTAAAGGAAGTAAAATTAACTGCAGGAGCAGGTGCCGTATGAGTGTGATTAGTTAAAATAAGGGATTTGCCATACTGGCTGGTCAGCCTCTCTTCATATAGGCAGTTCCATTTTTCCTTGTCACTGTCAGTGGTGAGAGGGAAGCAGGGTCTGCTTTATTGTCCCTGATTAGTATCAGTCTTAGAAAAGCCATGGTCACAGTATTTAGGAGCAGTAGAAGCATCCTTGTCTATGAGAAATTTAAGTGCCTGTCTAGGAAACCAGATAGCAGGAAAAAGAGCCTACAGGAGAGTGACTTTTGTCATTGTAAATGCTTTTGTATATGACTCTTTTCAGTATATATGCTTTTGTATGTAACACATTTATTACTTTCTGTAATTCTAGTCACAAAAGCAGATTTAGTTATTATTCAAGCTTTATGTAGACAATTTTTTTACAAATCACACCTAACTCTTCAAACATTTTAATAAAACTGGATTAAAAATAGGAATTGATAATTTGGAAAATGTAAAATTATCCTTATAGAAGATTAAACAATTCAAGAGGAGCAAGTGCAAATGGCGAGTTATAGTAGGAGTTTTTGATTTGTGGGGGAAGAGTATGCAAGGATAGATATACTTAAACTATATCTATAAAGACTGTAGTCCTTAAAGATGCCATGGCTGAAAAAATAAGTGACCCTTAAAATGGAATTGATTTGGCCCCCACCATATCCTGGATTTCAAATTCTTTACTTATTCGTGATCCCACTGAAATTACTCACCAGTGTATCTTCTCACCAGCTGTAAATAGAGAGAATCATCTTGGCCAGAGTGAAACAAAATTGTGTGTAATTTCCTGTGAGGATATTTGCTCTAAAATTTTGGATGTAAAAGTTTTGAGTTTGGACGTGCTTATAACAACTTGGGAAGCCACTTTGAAGAATAAGCAGTTCCACAACAGTATAAATTCAGTTTAAGAAACTAAAACATTTCTGAATTAGTTTATATATTAAGCAGTTGAATCCTATTGTACTATTAAATCTTTGTTATGTCAATTTAATGCTAGTCTTTCAAGATGTTATTAAAATTAAAAAAATTAAAGTCTTTCAAATTTCTAGAGTTCTGTTAGCATTTCTTTCTAGAAAGTTAGTCCTCTTGCACTTTGTCTAGATACACTGTGAAGTGAAAAATTGACTGCTGCTAGAGCCTGTTCACTTGCTCTCTGTTTAATCAGTTATACCAGTGTGACATGAATGCAAAGTAGATGAAAAGTGCTGCCAAATTGGTGTATTTTTCCAAATATACTTCCAATTTTTATATGGCATAAAGCAGTGAAAAGTCCAGTCTATTAAACTTCGCTCACTGCTTTTATTTTTCTTAACATCTTTCACTCATGAGTTCTTGTGTCTGCTTTCTGCAAACACTGGTTCCTCCACAGAATGTCTTGTTTTATACTGCACATTTTGGTCTTGCATGGGGCTTTCATTTACCTTTCATCATTCAGGAGCTCTCAGAATACTTACCTGATTAAAGTTTGCAATATATAATTATAGATATTTGCAAGAGAAGAGATTCAGAATAGCATTATTTTTAAGGTTGTAATTAATGGGCTAATCTCTCATCCTTGCATCAAGAAAGAGGATTTGCTACAGGAGAATCTCTAAGTCCTGAATATGTTGTAATCCACTGAGCAACTCAAGTGTCTAGACCAATGATACTGCCAGGGTCTTAGAATTCTATGAGTGATCTGCAATATGTGAAAATTGAAATGTTGGGGGTTGTTTTGTTTGTTTTGTTTTCCTTTTTTCAAAAAATTTTAAGAAATCTTTTAATACAAAATAGATCAGGGGCTCTGGAACAGTTCCTTATATGACTTATGTTCTATAAGGAGCCAGTTGGTCTTGCAATCCATAAGCCATCATAGACCTTTCTAAAATACAAAACCCAAAAATCACTGTTTAGGAGATTTTCATTCTCTGCATGTCTATAAACAAAAAAGCCAAAACTGGTGGGGGTGTGTTTCCTAGTTCTTTTTTTTTTTTTCCCTGTGTATTTTTTTCTGTGTATTCTGTGGCCCTGTAATAATGTGTTGCAAAAACACATGATGATGGCTCAACTATTTCTGGGCTAACATGTCCAAATTTACATCAGAAATATCTGGTTCAGAAATGCATAACCTAGGTAAGACTTTACTGACTTTTTTTATAAGACAGTTGTTTTCTTCAGCTGTATGGATTCAGAAATATGTATGTTAAGCATGTCAGAATGAAACTCACCACTTAAAATCATCAGATAAATTGTATTGAACGGAACCTCAGATTTTCACCCAGTCCAACCTCTGCTGAAAGCGTGGTCAGCCTTGAAATTAGACCAGGCTATTAAAGGCTTTATCCAGTTGGTCTGGAACACCTTCAGACATACACATATAATCTCTCTGGGCAATCTGCGCCACTCCCTGGCAGTCTTGAAGAGAAAGCTTCTCCCTACATCCATTCCGAACCTCTCCTTTTTCAACTTATGTCTAGTGCTCCTCCCTGTCTCATCAGGCCGTGCTCTGAGGAGCCTGGAAGCATCTTCCCAATAATCTCCCTATAGGCACTGGGGGATTGCTGTTTGCTTCCCCAGAAGCAGCCTCTGCTCCAGGTGGATCAAGCCTTGTCCCTCAGCTGCTTCTCACTGGTCAGCACTGATTTGCTTGTAGACCCTACTGAAAGGAAGGGAGGAGGTGCTAAACTATATATTAATGAATGCATAGGTGATGAACCTCATCAGATTACATGAATAGAAATGAGTGGGGATCTTGGTTCAGCATGAAGAAAGAAGGGCTATTGGTGACTGAGGTACAGTAGAATTCAGAATGGGCTTCCTATGCAGAATCACAGGAACTCAGAACCATTTAGTCTGAGCTCATCAAAACCAACTGTTACCTCATCACTGCCAAGTTCTCCACTAACCCATGTCCCCAACTGCCCCATCTACTGTCTTTTAAATAATTTCCAGGGGTAGTGACTCAATCACTTCCCTGTACAAGCTGTTCCAATGCTTGACAACCCTTTTGCTGAATAAATTTTTTGTGATATCCAATACCCTGGTGTAACTTGAGGCCATTTGCTCTTGTCCTGGCACTTCTTACAGGGTAGGTAGGATCAACCTCCACCTTGCTACAAACTCTCTTCTGGTTGTTGTACTATCTGTAGAGAAAGTTTGGTTCATAAACTTCAGTACAAATTTGCAAAATTGTCCATAAAATATCCCCACCAAAGCACAGATCTCTAGCATTTAATCACAGAATCACAGAATCACCAGGTTGGAAGAGACCTTCAAGATGACCGAGTCCAACCCATGCCCTAACACCACCTCAACTAAACCATGGCATGGAGAGCCACATGCAATCTTTTTTTAAACACATCCAGGGATGGTGACTCCACCACCTCTCCGGGCAGACGATTCCAAAACTTTATCACTCTTTCAGTAAAAAACTTTTTCCTAACATCCAACCTAAATTTCCCTTGGCACAGCTTGAGAGTGTGTCCTCTTGTTCTCTCAGTTGTTGCCTGGAAAAAGAGACCAACCCCCACCTGACTACAGCCACCTTTCAGGGAGTTGTAGAGAGTGATGAGGTCACCTCTGAGTCTTCTTTTCTCCAGGCTAAACAACCCCAGCTCCTCAGTCGTTCCTCACAGGGCTTGTGTTCCAAGCCTTTCACCAGCCTTGT
>VWZT01010375.1:161749-183737 GCA_013397055.1 Pachycephala philippinensis | reverse complement strand
CCCCCAGGTCCCTTTCTGCCTGGGCACTGTCCAGCCACTCTGTCCTCAGCCTATAGCATTGCAGGGGGTTATTGTGGCCAAAATGCAGGACTTGGCACTTGGACTTGTTAAACTTCATCTTACTGGGCTCTGCCCATCCATCCAACTGTTCCAGATCTCTTTGCAGAGCCCTCCTACCTTCCAACAGATCAACACACGCTCCCAGCTTAGTGTCTGTCTGCAGATTTACTAATGGTAGACTCAATACCCTCATCCGTGTCATCAATAAAAATATTGACCAGAACTGGCCGCAGCACAGATCCCTGAGGGACACCACTAGTGGCTGGTCTCCAGCTGGATGCAGCACTGTTCACCAGCGCTCTCTGGGCCCGGCCATCCAGCCAGTTTTTAACCCAGCAAAGAGTACTCCTGTCCAAGCCGTGGGCTGCCAGCTTTTCCAGGAGTTTACCGTGGGAGACAGTGTCAAAGGCCTTGCTGAAGTCCAAATAGACAACATCCACAGCCTTTCCCGCATCCACCAGGCAGGTCACCGGGTCATAAAAGGAGATCAGGCTGGTCAAACACAATCTACCCCTCCTAAAGCCATGCGGCTGGGTCTGATCCCCCGGCCATCCTGTAGGTGCTGTGTGATGGCACTCAAAATAAACTGTTCCATTACCTTACCTGGTACTAAGGTTAGACTAACCTCAGTTTAAAAACCCATTGATATCAATAATGGAAGATGTGTTTATGTGGTTGGAGTATTTTGAAGGAAAGTTAATAGTTTTATGAAATTTCATTTAAAAAATTAAGTTGTATTTTTGCCTGTTCATTTTGATATAAGTGTGGTAAACTCTAGCTTATTAATTTTCTGTATTACTGTTTTGAAAATATTTTCAGAATAGCTGTTGCATAGTCTTCTGTAGTCTTTACCTGGGTTTTTTTTATTTTGATTGGTTTTTGCCTTAGATTCCTTCATAATAATTTTTAACAAAAGTAGCAAATCCTCTGCTCGGAGATCCTCCAGAAGATTCTCTTTAGAACTAATTATAGCTGTCTTTAAAATCTCCTGGCTTCTACTGCCCAAAAGTAGTTTTTTACTGAAAGATAATAGTCTAAGCAAAATGCTCAGCTTCTTTTTACTGCATAACAGTAACACGATGTGACATTTCTGCATTGTATTATTATCAAGCTCTGAAAACTTACTAAATCATGTTCCAAGTGATCAATGGATTTATCCTTTGCAAACTAAAGTGCTCATCATTCATGGCACTCCTCCTTTGTTCTGGTGGAATAGAGGACACTTGTAATGCATCTTGTCAGGTCCTCATTCTCTTTATTTCTTTGAACATGAACTTCACTTTTCCATAAGAAATTGGATAAGTAGGCATTAGGTAACAGCCAGATAGGTTTGTGTTTTGTTTTTTTCTTTTCTCAGAAATAAAGATAATCTTTTTTGAGGGAGAGTACAGTCAACTACAGACATTCTATTTGCTCAGAGAGTTTCTTCAATACAACTCCTTAATTTTGGGAATTACGTAAAATTGAAAATAACAGAAATGAAATTTCCATCATGGGGAATGGAGAAAACAATCAGATGTTGGACTCAGTCCACGCTGTAAATAGTTCAAGCCAGTGTATTTCTGAGTCAATTCTTAACACGTACAACAAGGGTAAAGTGGTTGCTGCACTCACTTACTGAAAACCACATTCAAATTTACTTGCAGGCGGGAATTTGGAACAGATGATGAGGGGAAGAGGCAAAATTTTGATTCCTCACTGTGATCCATGTATAACCCTATCCTTTTGGGTTTACCGAAGTAACTTCAGAAAATACTTGATGTAATAATTAGCCCCATACAAGCAGTCTAATGCTCAAGTATTAGTGTTTGGCGGTTTACATGTTATAAATTATGGAAGTGGTACTCCCCAGTTTTTTAAAACCTAGACATAAAAATGCGCTTGGTTTTGTTCATAATTCAACAGTCCAGAATTTCCCTAACTGTAAGGAGATGTCAGCATGTTGTAGAAAAAAAGGAAAATCTATCCTGCTGCAAAAGCCAAGTGAAATAATATAAAATGAAAAATATATGAAATAGCGGACAGAATAGCTGTTTCTAATTCTGGAACAAAGTATTTCATGCCAAAAAAGAATTGGTATATAAGGATTTATATTAGGGAGTGTGTAAGTAGACAACATACCTTGAGAATCATAAGTTTCTATTATTTTGTTTGTAGCCTTATGGTTTCAGGATTTGGGGTTTTTTTTTATATGATGAAGTGAAAATAAAACATTTCTCAGTGTTGGTATAAAACAAAAATATATGGGAATTTCTGTTGTCCACTTGAAATTATGAGGTATCCTTCAGATCTGAGAATACAGTGTATAAAAGGTGAAGGGAAGAAAAAGCTCACAGTTACATTTAAAACAGTTCATAATACTGTAAGTTGCCACAAAAATAAAAAATAAAAAACAAAACAAAAGCCAAACCAAACCAAGAAAACTCAACAAACCCAAAAAACCCAAACAACACTTTTTCACCATATTGTTCTTTCCACATTATTTCCTTTGTTTCTCTGTCTCAAGCTTTGTTCTCCTGTCATTAGTCCTGAGATATTTAACTTGAAATGCACTATTTCTGGATTTTATAAGGCTGGTGGAAAGAGCTCATGTCTTAAAATCATTCTTTCCTGTGTATCATTTGCAATCTGAAACAGGCTAAGTTTTTATTTTAATATTGTCATAGGTACTGTCTTTCATAAATGTACACATATTTTTCAAATGAGATGGAATTCTGGTAAACTGAGCTGTTTAGTGACTGTGTCTGCAAGGGACTTTCGCAGTGGAGGGAGAGCTGTTCAGTGCATTCAGCGTGGAGTTTAACAAGCAATTGCTTCCTCAAGCAGACAGCTGTACTTGGTGAGATGGATGGTGCTTTACATTTTATTGGCCGTATTGCCCAGGGGCTTGGTTCAGTTGCCTGAGCAGTGACACTCAGTACCAGATGCCTGTGGCTGTTTTCCCTGCCTTCTAGCTCCATGCAGGTGTCTCGGGGCATATCTGGTGGCACTTGTTTAACACTGATGATCCTCTGTTGATACCTGTTTTAGACCACTAAGATCTAGGTCTTTCACTGAAGTAGAAATCTAAAAAGCAGTCTGAGGTATAGACACCTGCTTTGTTCCATCTGCAGTTAGATGAGATAAAGGAAGTTTCTGTAATTCTTTGCATGTGTCAAGCTTTTTTTTGTCCAGCAGCAAAGCAGTATGCACACAAAATAGTGTTTTGGCTTATTTCAGTTAGCTCAGATCCTGCAGAGGAAGAACCAAAGTGCAGCCCACCAGGGATAAAATATATTTTATGTAAGTTTGAATAAAACTAGTAGCACCTGAAATATTAAAATGCATACTTTTTATTTGCAAATGGGAATGCAATTAGCCTTGTTTTGACATTTAAGTCATGTGTGATATAGGAATTGCCATCCACATTACAGTAAAGGTACACAATATCAGTCATACCTCAGCATTTCATTATTATTTGGGATTTGTGTGTGGAATGCTGGAGGCAGGAAAAACTTCCTACATAGATTACAGAGCCAAATTTGCAATATCCATTGCTTGAGAAGAGGTGGTCACTGAACAGGTGCAATTACAGAGACAACTTCTTTGTCACTGGTGACTTGGAGAACCGAAACCACTGGTGGACAGATTGCAGGTTCTGGGCTTCACTAGGGCCCACCATGCTGGCCCTGCTGTGCAGATGCCTGTGAGGACTAGAGAGGGATTTCTAGAATAAAAATGCAACAATTATAGTTCACATGCATAATGAGCAGAGTTTTCCATCTGCAGAACGATATTTCCTTTTTACTGATAATCTTAGTACTCTGAATCCAGTATTCTGTTACTTATTCCGTGATATTTTATTATTGATATGTTTGGTTAATTCCTTTTTCTAAATGGAAGTATTGGACAGACAAATCAGTACATTTACTTACTGTAAATAAATATTTATTACTTATATATTAATATTTATTATTTATGGATGCAATATATTGTTAGATTGAAGCTAGCTCTTTTTTTTTCTTGTACCTCATTCTATTTTAGAAGTTAGAAGAACAGAGTAAAGTCAACCATTCTAGAGATTTTGAAATGTGGTGATAGATCTTAATAAATCCTAGTCAAAGTAACACATTTTATGAAGGAATAAATTATCTTTTCAAACCTGCAAAATATTTGATAATAATTGATCAGTTAATATGCAATAAAGGCTTTCAGAGGCTCTAAAATACATAAATATTTTTGATATTTAGATCTCACATTTAATTTTGAGTTTATTTAGATGTTTAACTGATTTTTTTTCTTTTAGAAATTTGAAATCAGTAAATACTTTTCCTGTCTGAAAGAGATGCCTTGGAGAGAGTGTAAATCTAAGAGATCTCATGTTTACTTAAAGATCCCATGCTTAAGTCATCCCTAGTGGTGAGAAATTGACTGAAGTGTTTATGAGAAAGTATTTTTTCAGCAAACTGGAATTTAATAACCTAATATTTAGAGGTTGAGGCTGATTTCAGTTGCCATAACTATAGATTCAGCATAAATAACCCATCTCACGTAAGCTGTCTTTGAAAAATGTGTACACATATCTATGTGAGAAGTTACATCAGATTGCTTATTTTTTCTTCTCAAATAAAATCATTGGCATATTATTTATGTCTAGTGGTAGCCCATGTCTGAATATATTAATAATTTCTCAGATCTTGTGATGTTATTACTCAAGTATGCTTCAAACTGGAAAAATATATAATTTTGAAAAGCATAAGGCGTTGTTCCATGAACATGTATGTGTTCAAGTCTAATCACAAAACACAGGCTTTAAGTGCTCCCAGTTCAGAATTTAGAATAAATATGAGACAGAAATTGTCCTAGCCATTAATGAGACCTTGTTATATTCTTGAAGGTAGAATGAAGGGGAGGGTTGGTTTTAGGCATGACGAAAGTAGACAATAGCTTAAAGTATAAAAACATGTTGGTGTTATGCAAGAGAGAAGATTTCTGCTCCAAGAGAAGTGTCTGAAGTGCTAAGCCTGGCTCAGAGGCAGCCACATCATGTCACTGGACAGTTACCCTTGCTCTGGGGGGTCCAGGGAAGTCCTGTTCCTTCAGGATGGCTCTAGGTACACTGTATGCTCATGAAAAGTCAACTAGAAATGTTCTGGAGTATAAATAGCGATATTTTTATATATATATATATGTATATATATAATCTTAGGATGTAGAGTACTGGATACATCCCTTAAATAGTGATTAAAAGTTGTTTATTTCTTGGGGGAAGGATGAGGAGCCAGTTACACTTTTTTAATGCAACCACAGGGAAGACAAATGGAATATGAGCTTGCCTCAGCAATGTAACAGAAGGGAAAAAAAAACCTCATTAAATATGTTACTATTTTGAAATAGCACAGGTTCCTGTGTTTAATCTTTCACTGTCCAAAGCCAAGATAATTTCCAAGCTTTCTTTGAGTATTATTAATTTTTAATTTGAATGCAAAGCTTTTTACTGTTAACTTTTGTACATATAAATCAACAGCAACAGGACGTGTTGGCTGCGGGTTCCAGCTCCTACAGTTGTATTTCAAGGGGGTGTCAGAGTCCTTTTCCCCCCCCTTGTCCTGGAAGCACAGTTTTAGTTTACCCTTGATGAGATATTTTACTGAGTGATTACATGGAATATTAAAGAAATTTGATGAGTAAGAGTTTCATTCGGGTTTTGAAGATATTCAGCAGTCCATTTAGGGATTCAGGATCTGTTCACAAGTCGGTGTCAGTCTCTGATGCTTACTTGTGATTCACAAACATCTGACACCATGTATGCACTCAGTGAATATATGGTCTTCTGATTTTGAGTATTTCATTCAAATACCGTAGTGATTTAAATAATAAACCACTCCACAGCAATCATGACATCCTGAAATAACAATTCATGCTAAATTAAGCAAAGAAAAGTGGCAACAGCTGACAAATGTCTCTTTTAGGAAGACTGGAGTTGTGTTGTTCTTTCAGTGCTGATTTTCAGTTTGTTTGCCTTTCTTTAAAGTGCAGTTAATATTTTTAAGACATGAGTGGTCAATTATATAACTTCCTGTCATATTTAGTGAAAATATCTACAGGACATTTTTTTCTTGTAATAGCAAGCTAACTATCTAGTTAATTGTTCTAAAACCACTTTAATTTTATGAGATCCTTGTGTATCTAATACAATATTAACATTTACCTGAGTTCTGTGATTCCTAATAATAAAATATCCAGGACCTCTGGAACACACTCATTTTATAAATTTCAGTTAGTTTTCAAAAAATGAACAAAACCCCAAAATGGTCATTTAGATTGCAAAGAACTGTTTTTCTATTTTGTTTTTAAATTTATGTTTCCTTCAGCCTGTTTTTTTTGAGGGTAATAAAAATGATTTTGTGAAATCAGTGAACCACTTTATCATTATTTTTCTCATAATAGAACAATTTTTTATGATACTAGATGGTAATTGTGGATATCTCCAGAGAGAGATATGTTCCTCTACTTACACAATTAGGATAAAAATAAAATTGGAGACTATTGTGCATCAAAATACTGCACAAATTGTAGTCTTTGAAAAGAATGGAGAGAACAAAGGAATAGCAGTCTAAGAATTCTGTGATTTATGTTGTATCCAACAATTCTATTTACATTACTGAGTACTTACCATGTTGTGGAAAAGTCTTAGTAAGACATTTGTAACCTGCTTGAAGGTATCATTCTTATCTACTTTCTCTAAAGAGAGAAATCTGGTAGTGCATTATCAAAAACCTATGCTATAAAAGAGATTATTTCTACACTCTCTTTCACCAATTATCTCAATAGGAGAAAAGAAAGACAATGCTGCATTAGATATATTTTCAAATTTAAATATTTAAGTCAGAGAGGATTGTTATAACGAGACAGAACTAGCCTCCAACACAGTATAGATAACCAGTTTCCTCTGGTAATTTTTTTTGTCAAGCTCAGAATAGCAACTCAGGAAATAAATTTTAAGTACAATTGTACAATGATCTGCACACTTTTCCACCCCATCTGTCCAGTTGAAGGAATAAAGGAAGATCTGATAGACCTCTGGGTGGTTTTTTAAAAAATACCTGATTTATTTCCTTGACATAGACAAAGCTTCCCTGATAGAATCCTGGCTGTCTTCTCCAAATTTGTAATGTACAAATTGTGAGGAGGAGCAGCATCGCATAAATGGATCTTGCTTCCAGAACTGGTATGTACATATGGAGACAAGTGTACTTAATAAGTGGAGGTTATGTTTTACATAGAAAAAGGAGGAGGAAGGTCAGAAGGTCAGAATGTTTGCTGCTGTAGCTCTAAAAACGTGAATTTCCCATTACTGGTAAAAGGCCGAAGGTGCTGAACTGAGTTGGCAGTGCAGTGTGTCAGCACATGTGTGGGTTTGTCTTGGCACAGTTTCAGATTGCTTTAAGTGAGGCCGAGTGACTTTTGCTTCCCCTTTGTGTGAGCAGAAGCTCTGAGAACACCATGAATAAGGTAAAGGTCTGTCTGATCTGGGGTAGCACTGCCGTGCAAGGAACAGCCCTTGGTGTCAGCTGAGGCCAGGCAGGGAAACGATCAGACTTCAGCAGAGAACCAGCGAGAAGGAGGCAGAGTGTTATAAGAAGATGTATAAATAGAGCTCCAAGGATACCACGGGATAGAAAAGGAAGAAACTCCCACAACTGTGAACATCATACTCCCAGCAAGGATCTCAGGTTGTTCACAACCTGTTCTACTTACCCTTCTTTCTGTTTGAGGAAGACTGGAGGTCTTAACCCTAGTTAAAAGAGGAATTTTGGATAGACAAATATGTCAAATGAGATTAGTAGATCCTACAAGAGTTTGGTATAGCTATGATTAACGGTTTTTGTTGTGTTAATTAGATAATTTGGATGATGTGACTGTTTAAACTAACAGTGAATTTTTATATCTTTATGTATAGTGTCTTTCCATTTGTCCATAATAAGATTTTGAGTAAAATGCTATGTTTCATTTTTATGACTTGGAGCAAAGGGCAGGGGACAGTAATGTGGTAAATAGTCACAGAGAAATCATCTGAGCATAGCCCAATAAACCACTAACAAAGGCAGAATGAAATGCCTAGAGAAATCAGAGGGTTTCCTGCTCTTGTATGGCTGTGGCTGGTACAGTCTGCTGGATTTGGATATAGTAGGCTCACGAGAGTCTAGAATCAGGTTTCTAATCCTCTGCTAAGTGCTTTAATCCCTTTGATGTGCAAAATACCACTGCATCTACCACTGCTTCCTCCTCTGGGAGGTGAATGGTTATCCACCAGCCGCAGGCACTGCGGTGCTCTGGGTGGTGAACAGAAGATTGGCTGCCCAAGGACAAGCTTCTGAACATTTCACATGACAAAGGATAACCACAGAGGGAACTTCCAGGCAACCGGGTATAATATCAAGAAAGTCTAAGCTCTGCCAGAGATGGCCACCAGGTGAGATGTGGGTCTAAAATCTTAAAACTGTAATAATGTTAAAGACAAGAAAATATTCTTGTTCATATTGTTGCAGCATCTGTAGCATGGAACAATGGAAACAGAAATACTTTTAAAAGCAAGTAATAAATATTCAATTCCATTAAAATATGGGAAAATACTCAGCATGGAGTTGAGTATTTTCAGGAGCTGTGAAATGCTTACAAAATTCCCATGATTATAGAATAGCACTAGCTCTCAAATAGTACAATTTTCATAGCAGCTTAAGTTAATTTCCCTGGCTAAATGAAATCTTCTAAGACAGAAAAGGCCTCTCTTTAAGCAGGACTCTGAATGAAAATATGTTTGCTAGTTGTCACAAGCCGATTAGTAAGCTCATTTACCAGGCCAAATTGTCACCTTGAAAACTGAGACAAGAAATGTAATCCTGTAGTGTGCCCAGCATGAGTGGACACTTCAGGGCATGACTACAACACAGTCAGGGGCGATGCACTGGATACCCCTGAATGACCAACTATCACAAGGTGCAGTGGTAAACAGTATTACATAATACCTGGCATGACTGATCCTAGCTCTAAAGATAGTTCACATGATGCTCACTCAGATATCAGTTTGCAGGTTGCTTCATAAGGAGTCAGCACGTGTTTGTTTTCATGACATACATATGACCTTAAACACAAACCCTGCTGTTGCAGCCATCTGGAAAGTTGTGCCATTTGACAACAGGTGGAAGTGTTCATAATCACAGAATCATAGAATAGTGTGGGCTGGAAAGGACCTTTAAAGGTCATCTAGTCTTCTATAAGGTCTCCCTGGAGCCTGTCTTCTCCAGGCTGAGCAACACCAACTCTTTCAGCTTTTCTTCACAGGACAGCTGCTCCAGCCCTTTGATCATTTTTGCAGTCCTACACAGGACTGACTGCAGTGGGTCCATGTATTTCCTGTGCTGAGGATTTCAGAGTTGTCCTCCAGATGGGGTATCACAAGAGCAGAGGGGGAGAATCACTTCCCTTGACCTACTGACCAAGCTTCCTGTAATGCAGCCTAGGAAACAGTTGGATGTAATCACACCTCACTGGCTCACAGTCAGCCTTTCATCCACCAGCACCTCCAAATTCCTTCTCAGCAGGGCTGCTCTAAATCCCTTCATCCCTCAGCCTTTATTGATACCAAAGGTTTGCTCTGACCCATGTGCAGGAACTTAGACATGGTCTTGTTGAACCTCATGAGGTTCTCATGGCCCCACTCCTTGAGCTTGTCCAGGTCCCTCTGGATGGCATCCCATTGTTCAGTTGTGTCAACTACATCACTCAGGTTGGTGGTGTTGGGAAATGCATTGAGGGTTTGCTCCATCCCTTGAGGGTTCTCTCCATCCCTCTATGTCATTGACAAGGAATGGCCCAAACTACCACAATATTAAAGAGCACTGATCCTAGTACAGACCCCTGAGGGACATCATTTGTCAGTGGGACATTAAGCCACTCCTGTCTGGATGCAACCATCCAACAAATTCCTCGTCCACCAAACAACCCACCCATCAAATTAATCTCTCTCTCATTTAGAAACGATGTTATGGGGGACTATGTCGAAGGTCTTAGAGAAATCCAGGTGATATAGGAATTGTTCTGTTGCTTCATAGATGCTATTACTCAGCATTAAGTATTTTGCTGTCAGCAGAACTGCTGTCTGATAGAGGATCTGTATGAAGTGCAGATCTCTTGATTCAGAATGGTCTTACAAGCTTAGGACTGCAAACTATGAAATGAGTTCATATTCACTGAGAAAAATGAAGCCACAGAGACAGAAATAAATGCTGGCATTGCTGATGAAAACAGTTACTTTTAAGATGTGATTGTTCAACTTTAGATATCTTTTTTTTTTTACTCCCTGTTATTGAGAGGGAAACCATTAAGTATAATATAGGAAAACTTCTTAGACTTATCAGATTTCTCTAACATTTCTCAATTCTTTCTGAAGCATTTGTGTGTTAAGGATATTGCAATGATTTGTGCATGCAGCCAAACTTTTACTGAGAAGAAACCTTAGATGGCCAGAGTGTTTAAATGAGCTGTCAGTTTTATATTGCAGAGTTTTATGATGTGGTGTTTACGCACTCAGATCCTGCTCCCATAGAGAGATTTACATGCTGCAGCCCTTTCCCCTCTCTTTTTAAGGTTTATCAAAGTTTAGTAACCATTTTGAGGACTACTATCAGAGGCACTCAGTCATTTATTCTCAAACTATTGTTGTATGTCTTTATTTTAAACTTAGTAATGAAGAAATAAAAAATCTTTCTGAAACTGAAAATTTGTCCATGTTTTGTGGTTGAGCCTTGTCCAAAATTAATATGATGGAAAATGTGAGGAAAAAATGATATATTTTCCAAATACATTTTTCTTCAAACGCGAGTGTATTCAGTACTTGTGGGTTTGTAGTGGAGAACATTGATCAGTTCTGTAGCACAGTGACATGTTCTGTTGGCACTGTATCCTGGGCATCACAGGATTAAGGGTGGTGTATTGTAGGTGCCTACTTTCTCACATACCGCTGCATCATCACATGAAATTCGAGCATAAATATAGTATCTAGAGCACCAATTTGCAGGATATTAAGACTACTTGACTCTAGGTATCTAAAATAGGAATATTCAGAGTATCAAAAGTAAGCTCTTCCTCTATGTCACCATGTAGAGTCACTAATACCTTTCCTTTTCCTTCACAAGAAAGTGTGAAGAGTAACTACCTACCTGTCAAAATGAGACTAATAATATGTATCACCTCTGGGAAAAAAATATGATTTGGGGTAAGTGGATAGTTCTTCAGTTTAAGATTAAGAATAAGGAGAGCAAGAAGATAAATTGCTTTATGCAAATTTAAGAGTGCCTCTCAGCCCTCTCGAGAGACATTTTTCAAATTCCTTTCCTCACCAGACAACAGCACTAAGTAACACAGTGGGTCTGACCTGTGGGTAAGGTGGATGCCATGGTAACAGTACCAGGTGAGTAAGGCTTTTAATGAACATTTTCATAGAATCTGGATCACTGACTCTCTATGAGGGGAGTTTAGATTACGATTTTCACTTCAGAATTGTAGGGTATGTGTACACCAATAAAAATAGGTGCAAATTAGTAATTGTCTGACATGCTATCTCTCCGTCTCTATTTGTGTTTTAATTTTAGATTTACACTTGTGGTTTGGCTTGGTCGGGAGGCAAGTTTGGTTAGATGATAGTAAGTGTGACGCTATATCCTGTCCTGACAGATGCTGTATCACCATCCTGCTGATCTTAATACAGCAAACACAGTGTAGCATGGACATTCTAATGCATGGACAAATGAGGTTAGTGCACTGGCAGACACTGGAGCCTTTCAAGACGGAGCCCTGGGAAGATTTTAGGGCATTACTTACTGGAGGCAAAAGGCTCTGTGATACTCAGCAGGTTTTTGTTTGGCTCAGGGCGCTGCCTTAGCAGCACAATGAAGTTCTGGAGTACAGAGGATGCACATACTCGCATGCACATGACCTGCTTTCCTTTGATTTGTCTTTCTCTCCCTCCTGTTTGATTCTGCAAACGTGAGGGCATTTTTTAGCAAGATGCACAAGCATCTGTTTAGCTATGCAGCTTTTTTCCTCTTAGTTAGCATCTCTGAGATTCTGTAATTGCACTTCTGGGTAAAATAGGCTGTCATGATAACTTATGCATGGAATGCTCTATTTAAAGTGGTGGGCCTCATTCTTCCTGGATTTACACACAGAGCAGAGGTAGGGCCTGATGGAAGATAGTAAATTAGAGGAAATTTGATCTTCCTCCAAGAGAAATAGTTGAAGTTCATCAACTCAATATAAAACTGACCAAGTTTTAGAAAAAAAAAACAAAAAAAANAAAAAAAAAAAAACAGCAAGGGAAGATTCCTGCTTGTGGTATAATATGGAGACTGAACATTTCCATGCTTTTTCTGTAAGAATATGCACTTTCTTTTAGGCCAGCGAGTCTTTTGTTCAGGTTGTGCTATTGACCTTTAAACTGATACATTAACAATAGGGAGGAATACAGGACTGGCAGATTCTGTGGTGCCGATGTGAATTACTCATTTACAGCAGCTTGAGAGTAAGATTGATGATCCTGTGAGCATGTTAAAGAGCATAACCCAGAAGATTAATCTAGTGAAAAATATTCCAGAGAAACACAGTTGCTGAGAGAAAGAGAAAGATAATCTAGAAAGGAATGCCTTGTATCATTGTGGGTTTCCTGTGTGGGTCTCTGTGAGACAAGCCTATGTGAGACGGTCGGGACGGAGACGAGAGATCTCTGGAGACGGTGTTAGAGCATCGGATTTATTGTGAAAGGGCATGGGTTTAAGGGACCTGCTAGGAGCTGCTAGATGCAGCCCGAAGCAGGTCAGAGCAGAAGAAGGAGAGAGTAGAATGCAGAATAGAACAACATAGAGTATAGAGTACAGAATAGAATCAGAATACAGAATAGAATGCTGTGGTTGCCAATTACATTACAATAAATCATCTTCTGTGCTGAATATTCTAATTTCTATTAACCAATCCAGAACATGCTACAAATCCTACTACATTAACATATAGCCTATAAGAATCATCGCATTACCATATGGCGTTATATTTTAAACCCTAAAAACTACTTTTTGGACCCTCTGTAACATTAACAGGGTCTGTTCTGACCCTTGGACTTGCCAGCAAACAGAGGGCTTTGCTTCATCAAAGAGGGATTACCTTCAGTCGGCCATACCATTGTTTTCCAGTTGTTCAGTAACTGGAGTTTGGTATCTCAAAGCTTGTCTTCATTTCAATCTCGCGTGTAGTTTCCATATTGTCAGCATCTTTTGCTATGTGATCATATTTATAAGTCTTTCCTATTTCATCTTCCCCAACATATCATCTTTATGGTTTTCTTTGCAAAGTTGTCTGGAAAAGATTGTTTGCTATAATTAGTCTCCTGAGAAAGTTCTATTTCAACTTTTTTTTTCTTTTAAATTGTAGAAAATTCAACTTTGTTTCAGACATTTCATTCAGGATATTTTCCCTCCAGTTCTTAAGTGAAACCCTCAAACAGCCTGCTCCCAGACAAGCAGGCTGTGTGCAGTATCATTGATTTCACTGATAGTTCAGAAAACAGAGATCTCATAGGATGACTCTTTGACAGTATCAGTATGAAGTTCACTAAATAAACTCTGAACTGTGTCTGAAATGACAGCCCAAATCTCTCAGCTTTACTTAGAGTTAGCGTTTACTTAGATAAGCAATTTTCATTTCTTTCTTTTAACTATAAGGTAGTTTTTACTGCTTCGAATTTTGTAAAAGCATAGTTTCTAAATGCTTTTATATTAAGTAGTTATATTAAGTGCTGGAAAGGAACAGAGTCTAGAAGTTAGAGAAGACCCACCCCTCCAGCATGCTTTTTCTCCTTAGCTTTTTGTTACAGGCATTGGTCTGTTTGAAAGAAAGAAAAGCTTTTCTGCTTGGGACAAACCCGAATGTCCCTGAATATCTGGTCTGCAAAATACTTACCAGGCTGATTCTAGGCTTAAAATTTGATATCTGCTGGACTGAAAGATGCTACAGCTTTAACAGATAAGAATTAAAATTCATAATATTTTCACATAACAGGTTGTAAATCAGAGTGGCTGTTGTGGTTTAACCCCAGTTGGCAACTCAACCCCACAGAAGTGCTTGCTCACTCCCCCACCAATAGGATTGGGGAGAGAGTCTGAAGAGTACAAGTGGGAAAATTCACGGGCTGAGATAAAGACAGTCCAATAGATAAAGCAAAAGCCACTCATGCAAGCAAAGCAAAACAAGAAATTTGTTTTCAAATACTCCATGACTTTCTGTGAACCACCTCACCTGGTTGTTCATATTTCTTACCTTATGCAACAAAAATTTCCTAGAACTGCACTTCCCTGGAATCCTGATATTATAGAAAGCAAATCTTATTTCTAATTACCTTAGATGTAAATTTAAGGAGCAATACAAAGAATGTATAATTAATTTCTGTCAGGATACCAATCTAGATATTTACATATTCACATTATAAATACATAACTGAAGGCAAAAACTGCCTAATTTCTATTGTGATTAGCTCATCCCCCAAAATAATATAAGTATGAGCATTATTTTATAGGCAAAATACTAATTTAATACGGTTTTGTTTCATTATTCCCTGTGTAGGAATTTGCTTGGAAATACCCAGAATAGTAATATAGTTAATATTTGTAAACTTTTCACTGGCTACACTTTCTATTGGCTGAATATTGGCTAAAAGGAAGAAGAAAATATTTTATCATCCAATTCATTGACAAATTTTCAGGCAGTGATTCTAGTGCAAGGCCAGGATGAGAATGTGCTGGTGAGAAGCCTCAGTCCCCGACCAGGGAAGCTTAGGCAGCTGCACAGCACTAACCACACAACTGTAGGTTTTGTTATGAATGTTACCATTCCTAGACTGGGATTTAAAATCTGGCTTGTAGCATTGGTTCCAGGGTACTCTTTCTCAATAATTGTGTTGTAGCCTGTACTTATCACTTAGACACTCTGATCAAGAAAAAGTTGTTGCCCATCTGTGTTCCAAGATGAGAGTATTTCATGCCCAGAGCTATGTTGCAGTGGCATGTCATTTATGTGAAAGCCACACAAGCTTTTCCATGCTTCCAACAACAGTGAATCATTTGAGGACTCAGTATGTGAGATAAACTGTAATTCAATTTCAACTACCAAAGATTTTTTTCTTAATGCAACTTAAAAGATCAAGGACTTGCTTTTTATTTCTTCACAAACTATAAAATGTTATTTCCTAGATTTGAAATCTAGTGAGAGTCCCTATGTGAAGGGATATTTTGTATATTCAACTATTCTTCCACCAGTGTGTTCACACTAAAACTAAAATTAGGATTAGAGAAAATAACCTGCTAAGATTTTCTTCTACTTTAAAATATTTGGTCCTCTAATTTATGCTTCTGAACATCATTATATAATAAATTCTTGTATATTTGGAGATTACTGCTTTTAGTTTTCAAAATATATTAATTGAAAGAAACATGGAAGTTCTTTCTGGACCACTCAGTGCTAGGTATAGGGTCAAACTAGATTACAGGATTTACATGTTGATATCAATACTCATATACAACATTTAAAACTCATGGTATAGCATGTATGAGAACTTTTCAGACATGAATTTCATGGTAGTGTTTTTGCTTCACATTGAAGAACCTATGTGGAGATGCTCTCCCATAATTGGTCAGTATGTTTCTCTGTGTTTCTGTTAGAACTGTTTGGAAGAAAAATACCTGTTTTTCATAGGAAAACATAGTTCTGTCAAATTTAAAATGTCGGTTTAATTGAAATTTTAGACAAGAAAGAAGGTCAAGAGAAATCATTAGGTTTTCTTACAGAAAAGACTTGAGAGAGTTTGATCAGGTAAAGTAATAATACTTCATTTGGAGTGTTAGCAGTAAAAGGGTACGATGAAGATGGATAAAACCAAAATCAAAATAAACCAAAATTATTTCATTCTAGAGGGACAGATGAATATCCAAGTACTCCTCTGAAAAGTACCTCCTGGTAGAATTTCAGACAAATGCATTTCTAGATTGTCCATCTTTAGTTAATTTCAAATAATTATTTTGAACTCCTTTAATCTTCACATCAAGAGGAATTTTTAAACTCTTCTGAAAAGCAAAGGCTTTAGTTTAGGTGTTAAATAATTGATAGTTTGTCTTAGTCTCACTTTACAGGAATTATGTAATTTTTTTGTAATATTTACATTAAGGTGCTTGCAGGAAATTTTTGAATATTTATGATCACAATCAAAGTCTGATTGATGTATATATGAAAACCTTGATTGTCTTTAGAGAGTGAAACTTACCTGCAGATCTCTAGGCAACTGCTATCACCTCTTGTTTCAGTTATGTTCTTCACAATTATTTTCATTTACTAGATGTATCTGTATAAACTTTGCCAAACACATATAGCCTTTATTATAGCACATAATATATTTAAATATAGCATACATATGGAAATAACTAGATAGTTAATATCAATGTTTTCTTCACATGTTTATATGCAAGTCTTGTGGGTTCTCCATTCTCTTTGCGTTCCTCATTGTTGTGTGTGTCCCCAAGTTCTCCATACACAGTACTTAGTATTTAGACACTATTATGTAATTTGTGTTAATTGGTATCCTGTCAATGTATCTTGCTCAATTGCTTTTTTTCTTTTTTTTTTTTAATCCATTCCTCTTGTCTAATCAAGGAGTTAAGGTAAATTGAGTCACCTGTTCTGCACCTAATTGGATCTTCTCCTTAATCATCAAGGCTGGTTTGAACAAACAAGCAGAACTAACTCTGCTTTAGGCAATGTATTTAACTCTCCTTTAGCTTATTGTCTGTATTTTTTTTTTCTCAGAAAATGCAAAGATATATTACATGAGCATTTGCTATTTATGAACTCAACCAGTTCTTGGAATACAGGAAATATGCCCAAGATTATGGAAAAGCTGGTGAGAACTGAATCTCCTGGGAAGCAAAATCCATGGCACTGCCATTCTGCTTAGTCCATTATGGGATAATCTGGTTAGAACAAATACCTGCCCATAATATGCCAGTTTTCCAGAAACAACATCAGAGAAATTAAACTAAAACAAAGAGGTAAGGGGACAAACTAATGTGAAAGAAGTTCAGATTGGGTAAAATGAAATTGGAGAAGATCATGACTTTGAGAACTTACCCAGTTCTTCCTGAATAAGGTTCTGCAGCTGAAACTTGATATGGCCCACCTTTGCTTTTTCTAGGTTCTGTGCTGTGACATTTCTGATTAAAATTCTTAAGCATTCAGTTGGTTTTTCAAGGGAGTTAAAATCTTGACAAACTAAATTCTTGGAGCTTATATTTGCATGTAATTATTTGAGTATGTTATAAGGGATGTAGTTAGAAACAGCACATTATTCATAAGTGCGCCGATGAAAGAGTGTTAAATAGTTACAAAATACCCTGCAAATTTGCAGATGCTGCCTCATGGTCATATCATATGTATGTGATAACTTTCATCAGTGAAATTCAACCAACAGTTGGAAGTGTATTTAATCTCAGCTTCAAGATCTGTTTTGTTCTTGCTCCTTTGTGTTTTTTTTGCTTTTCATAGCTTTATATAGTTTTCTAACCGTGGTGTCTCACATGCTACTTTCAACAGTACATACAATGTGTGAAAGGTAATTTCTGGACCTATCTAGTCACTTTGTGGCTACCCATACCCTTTTCTCATTGTCATTAAATCTTCTTCAATGAAGATGAAGAAGCATTAGGAATCAGTATGGTGTTGCACATGTTGCTTCACAAACAACTGATTGCTCCTGAAGCACTTGTCATGAGTGTATGTCCATCAGATCACTCAGTCAGAAAGATCTGGCAAGTGTAGGCTGGGGTGGAATGAACTGTAATTAATACCTGCTGGTAGCAAATTCGTACTATTTCCCTACATTTGTAGCTTCCAAGATTAAAGGTGAAACACAGCAATAAATGCTTATTAGTTAGAACCATTATGCAAGTTATCTGGCACCCCCTTCAAATGGGCTCTCTACATCTATCTAGATGGGCCTTTGTCCCCTTTTTCCTGGATCTCCTCAATTTCTTTCCTTCTCTTCCCATCTTTCATTCATCTTTCTTTCCACTCCTGAGTTTCCTTCTGTTATTCCTTGCTCATTATATATTTCAGAATTGACAGAAACAGGGCCAAACCCAAGCATTCTTAGAGGAATGCTGTTGGGACCAATATAAACATATTATCACATATAAACTCAGTTCCGTATGTAAAATTCAGTGAAGAAATTACACAGCCTGGCAGAGCAGAAGAAAGGACATCATAAAAAATGTAATTAAACAAATCATGGAATTGAGACATTCACACTTCACCTCATTTTCCCTCTGATTTGATTATTATTGTGTGAGGATATTTTCTATGGTATTACTCTCTGTTTTGTCCCATTTTAGAAATGTCAAAACACTAAGTGGTTGCCTTAAGGAAAATATTTTTCTACTCTCCAACTTCCCATTTTATGACATAATGGAAGTAAATTATTGAATATACATACAGTTCTCAGTTTTGTCATATTGAATTTATGTGGTTTGCTGAAGTAAAAGCTTTAACTTTTACACAGTAAAATGCTCCATACAGTCCTCTTTATAATGTAAAAATAAAACTATTTTAAAATGAGAAATACTGAATCAGTTTTACAAAAGTTGATTATTTGATTTCTTGGTGACATTGGATAATTTTTTTATGCTAGTTGACCTTAAATAAAACTTAAAAAAAAAATCCTTTTTCTAAAAGGAGTACTCAGAAACTATTTTTAAAAAAAGCTCAACAAAACATGTCAAAAGATTGTTTTGGCAAGATATTCTTGATGTTTTTTACTTTCAGAAAAAAGAATAATGATGCATTACTATTTAGTGTCTTTTACTACTACCTTGATACCCTTTGGTGAAAGACTAATGAAACTTTTCCTCAGGAAATCTCTTTTTCTCTGCTGTGTTGTGTTGTACCCCTAAAGACTTCAGTTCAATAATTTCTACCATTTTACCTCCTTCAAACTTTCATTTCAAAGCGAGATCCTCATCTTCCTGTTCATTTCAAAGTACCTGACATAGTGTGAGAACTGTGTTGGTGGTTCTCTGGCAGAAAAGTGAAGGTATATGTTCTGTGTGTTATGGTGTGGCAGAGTATGAGCCTTTCTATGCTAGAGAGTCATTCTCTAGTCCCACGTAAGTGGAGGATCTTCAGACAGGATGGATTAATAAATCAGTGCTTCACCTGTTAAGGTTGTGCTCTCAATAATGCCAATGCAAACGAAAACATCTCCACTGAATCTGAGATGTAGAGGAGTGGTAAAGGTACAAGAGGAGGCCCAGGCCCCAGGGCTGTATGTTCAATCAAATTAGTTGAGCAGATGGTGTTTAGAGAGGCATGCAGAAAACAAGAGGCTCCAGGGAAATGAAATTAAAAACTCTTAAACCAATGCAAAAATAATAAACAATTGTATAGTTTTCTTTTAAGTGAGGAGAAGCCATGGAGGCTAAAGGTTTTTAAGAAATATAAAAATAATTTTAAAAAGAACAAAAAGTTGCTAAGGAAAGTTTCACACATGAGCATGATCTTACTGAATGAGAAAAATATAGGGGGTAGGGAATGTGGAAAACACAAAGAAAGACCAATGGAAAGGCCAGTAGTGGAAAGATCAAAGACAAGTGAAAAAAGGAAGTGAGAAAATATCTATCCAAAGTGTTTCTTTTTTCCCTCCTTTTCTTCTGCACTTCCATCATCTTAGGCATGGCATCCTGGCATTGCACAGCATCAGGCTGTGGTCACTGGCAGTGTTTATTAGTAAGGTATGCCCATGTGTATCCACAAAGGAGTTCCTTCAAGGCCTAAATTTTAATTGTTTGGCACTTTTTTTTCTGTGATTAAATGGAGAAACTGTCATCAAACTGTCCTAGATACCATACTCCCCCTAAGCAATCAAGGTGATGAACCATTCAGAACAGCGGTGTGAGAGCCTGAATTGCCATTTTGGGAATAAATTCTCATTTTAGCTTTCAAGACATTTTAGATCAGCAAGTGCTTATCCCTCAGGGGAAGAGAAGTTTTATGGGCAAATCCCAAAGTTGTCATAAATAATTTATTGAGTTTGTTGCTTCTTTTACATCATATATAGGGATCCATGGGCATTTTGTTCCACATATAATGACAACTTCTTAAACAAATATTGTAATTTCCTTCCTTTCCAAAGAAGAATCAGAGAAAGTCACAGTACCTCACTGGATCAACACACTATATTTCTAATTGACTCTCCATTGAAGACTTGAGAATACTTTTGCTAATTTAGAGATATTTCAAAGTCAACTGAAAATATTTTCATACTTCATGTAGCAGTGTTTTGCTTTTAACATTGCAAATGAAGATGAGAAATTTGCATAAAAATTAAGAAAATGAGATACAGTTTCATGAACATACATATGTTGTCTTCAGTCAGATAGCTCTATGCCACCAAAGCCAATAGGGTTACCCACACAGCTGATGTGCAAAGCTGTGCTTTCAGTGGTGGAACCAGACAGAGGAATACTTTAACTGTCTGTTGCTATATTAATGTCTCAAAGAGCACTCAATTACTCCAGTGGTTCTCTTTTTCTTGGTAATTATTCTTACTCTCACAGTCTATTCTACAGATTGCCTATGATGCCTCTCTTTAAAGATGTCTAGCTAGAGGGTACAAAAATACTAATGATGTTTTTTAGCTCGTAGTATATCACTAAAATAAATATTTGCAGGTGGATGTTGCAATCGTTACTTGTTCGAGCTTAATGAAGAGAGTTCAAATTGAACTTCATTATTGAATTCTACTTTTAAATCACTTTGTAATTTTTCACAGTGTGTTGGAAAGGTTTATTGTTTTGACTTGAAGAGTGAAGAAAATCCCAATCTATTTGGTTTTATAAAAATTAGCATTAGAATAACATGTAGTTCTCATTTAACACATAAGAATATGTTGCTGTGTGAAAATTATGAGGCCTTCTGTTTTAATAAGCCAGTTTATATAAACAAAGATGTTACTTTTAATTGTGCTGCAGCAAGAGTCTGTGATACAAGAATAGATAAGGAAATATAAACTATTTCCAAAGCTTCAGTTCTCTGATTTACGTCATTATTTTAGGAAAAAAAAATAAGAAAAAAAAAAATCATAAAACCCTTACGAAATTGTATTCCTGGTCCTTCCAAAACAAGAATGAATATTATTTTGATGCATAAATTTCCATGTCTCTGTTCTCCTTTTTTTCCCCCAAATATATATATGTATATATCATTTCTGAAACATTTTTATTCTTAGAATATATTTCACATCCCAGATGACCAAGTGGTCATCTTTTTATTCTTTCCTGATGATGCAACCACTCTAGTCCATCTTCCCAGGCGCTGAGCCACTTCTGTTCTACTGTTCTACTGTACTCTACTTTTGAGCCCAAATTTTGCGAAGTCTTACGCCCTTCTGCAAAAGTTTGGCAGCGCTTTCTCATTCTGAATAGTTGATTTTTTAGTGTCTCCCTCATGGTTTGAACAGTTCTTTCATCCAGAAGCAAGGAAGATTAATATAGTAGAAAAGTTCTTGCAGTAAATAAACATAATGAAAATACAGCTACAGAGCTACAGAAAAATGTGGGTGGGAACAAGGTCAGGTGAAGAAACAGGACTCATTTATAACCCATGACCGGTACAGAAGTAATGCAAAAGATGCAAATGGGGCATGATTTTTGGTTTGGTTGGTGGGTTTTTTTTGTGGTTTTTTTTTTGTTTTGTTTTGTTTTGTTTTGTTTTTGTTGTTGTTGTTGTTGTTGTTGTTTTTGTTTGGTTGTTTTTTTTTTTTTTTTTTGGGTTTTTTTTTTTTTTTTTTTTTTTTTTTTTTTTT
>VWZT01010375.1:146836-161710 GCA_013397055.1 Pachycephala philippinensis | reverse complement strand
CTTTTTTTTTTTTTCTGCAGAAGATATTGTGTGGTTTTTTACAGATGCTTAGAAGCAGATTATTTTTGTTTGTCATTAGAGGGATGCAGCTTGGACTATCCCATGTTGCCATATGGGAAAATTCTTCTACAAAAGCACTGAGAGTGATTTTCACTGGGATGAAGACTCTCCATTCTTTCACTATTACTGTATTGCCCTACTTTGCAAAGATGTACTCATTTTTTAATTATGCACTTTAAGAATCTGCTTGCTCTTAATGGTGCTAAGCAGAATACATAAAGCAGTGCAAGTAGTATATTTTTCCAGTCAAAGGTTTAAAAAACTGTATTAGCAAATAGAAAAACAGAAAGAAAACAAGCCTTATTTTTCTTAATTCCTTTAATGATGTCAGAGCCCTGTGTATGGAATTGTCATTGACTGCACTAGGAGTCTATCCATGGAATACAAATCATTATAAAGCCTCTGTGCTTTCTTCCAGAAGTAAAACCTTTTTCTTTTTTTTTCATTGAAAATTACTTGTATAGGGAGATAAAGAATAGTTAATAATTATGGATAATAGAAAAGCCATCCTTTCATTTCAGCACCAAAAAAATTTTTTTAGAACAGCATGAGATTTATTTTTCACAAAATGTTATTAAAGGTTGCTGAGGTCTGTAAAAATCTAGTGCAGACTAAACTCTTATGTCAAAACTTGTTTCTGTAGTCTTACCAGTGTCAGTAAAAATAAAAAGGTTAAACTCTTCACCTTCCATAGCACAGATTATCCCTGTTTGACTGGGATTTTCCTTTCCACTGTGAACTCTCATGTTAAATGCTTCTGTTTTACAGATGGACTGCTGTAAAATCATTATCAGGTTTGATACCTTTAATCAGTTTTTACGTGCAAATATAAATCAGAACTTTTGCTAGTCTGGCATATTATTTCAGTAAGAAAGTGTAATATTTACACACCATGAGGTAGACATCTAAAATCAGTTGAGTTAATCACACCTCTCCAAGGACCATAGGGGCATCAACTGTAGCTCTGGTGCTACACATTTGGGCAGATAAAAACCACTGCAGGAATTTCTTTAAGGAATTTTGTTTGCAATGGATAAGGTCAGTGCCAAAATGAAGTCTTATCTCCTGGAAGGCTGGAGTGTGTCCTTGGTGGCATGGCACTGGATTTGATGTCTGCATTTTCTACTCACAATTAGTAACAGTGAATTTAATACACTATAGTGGGATGAAATTTGGGAGATATAGGAAAATTAATGGAGCCAGAATTTGGTCTATGCTGACATTGGCATATATAGAGCAACAGAAAGTTTGTTGTTCAAGTTCTTATTTTTAATAAGGAATTGAAATTTATCTTAAATAAAAAGTCAGTAACTTTAAGCCAAACTGAAAACTCTAAGAGGGCGCAAAATGCAACTTATGATTCAGTAGCTTCCTTTTAATAATCTCCTGAACTAAAATGTCTGATAGCTTAATATTATATTTTATAGTAATATTAATATAAGTTTCTCTTGTGACAAAGGAAAATTTGTTTTGGAATTCACTTGCTTACAAGTGGGATGTCATGGTGTTACTGAATACTGATTTTGGAAATCATTTCCTCACATCAGTGCTAGTAGACATCAGACTGTATTATGTTTAAATTGTGCCAAAGGTGAAAATTTAGTGCCGCGTAGGCTTTGTTCACAAACACTGCTATAAATATACTTGAAGAACCAATAAAACCATGCAAGGTGAAATGTTTCCACGAATAAATTTTTGTACATGTTATGCTGAAGGATATTTTGGTAATCAGTAAAGGACAGAGATGATTGATAGCAACTTTTGCTCTTTTTTTTTTTTTTCCTGTAATACAATAGTTGTTTCCATAATTAGTTAAATACTGCCTGAACATGACCTTGCACTTTTTTAGAGCCATGAGTGGAAACCAGGGAAGTATTGTCCACAGTAATTAAATCTTTTCCACCTCTTGTATCACCTTTTCTAGCATATATATACAACCACACTTACTTATGTGGTACGAGGCACACAAGACACCACTGCACTCCAGGGCAGAAGATGAAGAAACAAATACTCAGTGTCATATTGTGTAACATGATATAAAGCGTTCATATGCTATAAAAATAAAGTGAAATTAATCCATTGCAGCCTGTCATATGCTATAAAAATAAAGTGAAATTAATCCATTGTAACCTGATTCAGGAATTACTGCCATAATCTGGAAAGAGCGATGAGATTTTACAATTACAGACTGCTTTCTCATGTAAATAAAGAAACTAAGGAATTACTCAGAAATACTGAAAAATTCTGGGTTTACCTTTCTTATTAACTACAATGAGTGAATTTTGGTTCAATAACTGTTCTTCTCATTTATGATTAGGAACCACAAGTGTTTACTCCAGTGCTTATGTTTCTAAAGTCAGAAAAGCCAAGACTCTTCCTCTTACTGGAACTTTTTGGAATGTAGCTGTCTGGATTTCATGCATCAGACCTTTCTTCTACTTATCTTTTACTAATGTCAGTTTGAAAAAAATGTGGTAGATGCTTATGAAGTAAACAGATGCCATTATCTGTATGTCCATAGGTCTGAATGTCTCAGGCCAGACATTCATTACTCCCTAGGACATGGCTTCTATGAATTTAGCCTTGACTCCTGAATTGAAGGAGACTGAAAACCAAGGAGACCTGTTAGTCATACACGTTTCTGGTGAAACTCAAAACCTTTTTGTTCCACAAGTGATATTTACCTTGTTGTAATTGCTTCTCAGTAATTGCTAAACCACATTAAAGTGGCTGCAAAGTACTTGCAAGGGTTTTGTTTGGGTTTTTTTTTAGTATTATTTTAAATTTTTTAAGAATTATTTTCAATGAAGGAAGCTTCCTTAGAACATTCTTGCAGTTAGAGTCTGTCACACTGCTAGTACAGAAAATGAGTTAATAGGTGGCCCTTGCCATTACCATTTCTCAGCCTCCAGGAAAGCCCCACACCCTGTGTAGTCAGAGTATGAACTACTGTAGCTCCTAAAGCTGCTTTTACCTGAGTGCTGTTGTGGTTTCCTTCTTTGCCTTTAAGGAAAAACACATATTTGTTTCTCATTTCAGTGCCTGCATATGCCCACAGGAGCCTCAAAATGCCTCTCGTACGTTGTATCTAGTGAGGTCAATCCATAAAAGTACAAAACTAAATGAAAAGATCAAATAAATGCAACACCCAAGTTCAAGAGCATACAAGTAGCTCCCTGACTTCAGCTCACAAATGTTTCTTGATAAATTTTTAAACTGGTCTTGCTTGGGCACTGGCTTTTCTAGAAAATTAAATATTAAGAGCTTGTGAATCCTCTTATCCTGGTGCCTCCATTTTCTCATCTTGCTGTGTTTAGTGAGGCTTCCCAAATAAAAGCTGTAGACTGAATGAGCCTCCATACCACTTCCTCTGGGGTTATAAGAGCGGTTGTTGCCATTTTGTCCAATTTGTCAACACCTGAGTTTGCTGCACTTTCCCAAATTACAAACATGCACTATCAAAAATTTATGAAACCATGGCAGATACAAAAGCCTATGCTGAGATCCTCTTTTTGTCTATTTTCACTTCTCTTTCCACTTTCTTCACAACATACTGTATTACTCTTCCAAAAATACTGATCAAGAAAAGACTGTTTTTTTCCCATCTCTGCTATGTATATGCTGGCTGCATTTGCAAAAGTTTTGTATCTTCTGGGCATTTTCTTGGCTTATTTTCATTTTGACAATATATGCAACTGTGTGTGTTGTTTTTGCTGTGCTACTGCTTTGAACTCTGTCTGCCTTAGTGCCGCAGGTTTTTTGTTTTGGATTCCTTTAGTATTTTGGATACCGTCTCATGCAATACTTTTGTCATTTGTTATAAGCCTCATTTTATTAGACAATTTCTTTTGCTTGGAAAATTTTCGTTTGCTTTTTCAAGAGTTGATTCTAAGATTTCTAACTACTCTTTTTATTCTTACTGATCCAAATCATAACCTCCTTTTTTATTAGGAATTTATCTAGCCTTTGCAAATTGCAGGACTGTCTTTTTTTAACTCAGATGAGATTCCATGTGTGGTATCATATGCCACATCAGTTGCAAATCCTTCTTTGGCCTTCTTTCTTTCTCAGAACCAGCAGTTATGGGACATCAGGCTCTCCTGAAGTCCTCTCTGTCTGCTGACTGCTTCACAGAATCACAGCACATGCTGATTTGGAAGGGACACACTAAGATCATCGAAGTCCAGCTCCTGACCCTGCACAGGACAGCCCGAAGAGTCACATCATGTGCCTGAGAACATTTTTCAAATGTTTTTTGAATTCAGGCAGGCTTGATTCTGTGACCGCTGTCTGAACATCTCTAGATGTATAACCTTTTCCTAATATCCAACCTAAACCTCTCTCCTGACACAGTCTCAGGTCATTTCCTTGGGTTCTGTCACTTGTCACCACACAGAAGAGATCAGTGCCTGCCCCTCTGCTTCCCTTTGTGAGGAAGCTGAAGACCACACTGAGGTTTCCCCTCATACTCCTTTTCTCCAGGCTGTACAGATCAAGTCCCCTCGTCATAAGGATTCCCCCCTCCAGATCCTTGACTATCCTCATTCCCTCCTAGACACTCTCTAATAGCTGAATGTCTTTTTTATACTGTGGTGCCCAAACTGCCCTAGGACTCGAGGTGAGGCCACCCCAGAGCAGAGCAGAGCAGGACAATCCCCTCCCTTGCCCGGCTGCTGATGCTGTGCCCGATGCCCCCCAGGACAGGGTTGGCCCTCCTGGCTGCCAGGGCACTGCTGGCTCATGTTCAACTGCCATCGACCAAGTCCCCCAGGTCCACTTCACAGCTGCTCTCCAGCCTCTCATTCCCCAGGCTATACACACAGCCAGGATTGCCCCATCCCAGCTGCAGAATCAGGCACTTGCTCTTTTTAAACCTTATATGGTTGGTGATTCCCTTTCTGTCTAAGCTGTCAAGGTGTCTCTGCAGGGCCCTTCTGCTTTGGAGGGAGTCAGCAGCTCCTCCTTATTTTCTATCCTCTGCAAACTTAGTATCCCTTCCAGTCCTGCATCCAAGTTTTTAATGAAGATGTTGAAGAGCACAGGGTGAAGCCCTGTGGAACCCCGTTACTGACAGGTTGCCAGTCTGATGGCCCCCCATCCACAATAACTCTTTGTGCCCGACCCATGAGCCAGTTGCTCCCCCATCCCATGATGTGTTTATCCAGCTCTGTGCAGGACATTTTGTCCAGAAGGATACTGTGAGAGGCAGTACTGGAAGCTTTACTGCAGTTCTAAAAGATTACATCAACTGGCTCCCTTTGATAACTAGAGGGGTTATCTTGTCATAAAAGGAAATCCTATTTCACAAGCAGGACTTTCCCCTCATGAACCTGTGCTGGCTGTGACCAAAGCAACTGAAGAGACTGTTCTGGTCAAATTTGTGTTACTGTTGTCTTCCAAATTCCTTAGGTCTTAGTACTGGGGGAAACTTTAAGCAGCAAAATCCTTCCAATGTTCTTTGGCACTTTCCTTGTGAGTATACCAGCTGTGGGGTAGAATCCCATTGCTGTTTTTGGTGCTTCCAGAAAATCCACCTGCTGCTCTGGCCTCAGAAGTATCTCTGCTGAAGCCTGTTGGCTGGCCTTGCATGGCACAAGTTGTGTCTCTACAGCTAAAGTTGCTCATGCTCCTGCAGGAAGGAGCCTTGTAGTGATGGGAGCCTGTCTAACACTGTCCCCCAGACTGACCAGTTTTTTACAGAGGTAATATCAAACCAGGATGCGTGCTAACAGCAAAACAGGATGGGTAGATATGGGCTTGAGTCTGTTCCATGACCCTGTTAGTGTTACTGGACTAGAAGCAGTGTCAATAATATTAGTCAGTAAATTATATATGTAGGAAATTCAACTGTTAAAAGATTCAGTTCCACAGGAGGAAGAGCTGATTTGCTCTCATGAGCTGAAATAACAGTGTTGCCTCACTTTTTAACCCCAAATAGCAAGCACTTAGGCATTCCCCAGGACAGAAGGAATCCCACCTTCAAATATATTTTAAGCTTTATTTGAAGCAAAGGTATGAGCTTTGATCTCCTATCTCTGAACCCTTAGGCATGCCAAGTCAGTCTGTCTATATCTGTAGTCCAATGAATATTTAATTATTGAAAAGTGGAATAGTGCTTACAGAACACATTATGGTGTCTAGTTGCAGTCATCCAGCTGAAAAGTGAGTCTAATTTTAATACCTGACTTCTTTGCTAATTTATCTGAAACAGTCTAACTCACTGAGTAGTAATGGTGTATAGTATTTGAGTGAAAATAGAGGGTTATGAACACTGTGTGCTAGAGTAAACTGAAGGTATCTTGCCTTCCAATTTGGCTTGTTTATACAGAATTAAAAAATAAATGCTTCTGACATGTTTCTCTTTTCTGCATTGCTTTGGAACATCATGTGCCGTTGGCAGTTTGCAGTTCTGGTCTAAGTACTGTCATTGCTTTTGCAACTTTCATCTTTCAAGATAATTTAATTTCAGCTGACTTTTTAGATTTTTCACTAAGACATCATTTAATTAGCGTGAGTGTGAACTGGACTTTCCTGTGCAATTGAGTGATTTATAATTAGCATTCTCATTTTTGGTTGAACTGCAATAGTACTCTACATTCTTTTTAATCAATTTTATTTGTGATATTTCTTTTCTTCTGTTCTCACCAAGTTGTTCTCATTTGTGTTCTTCTGGTAAAATGCTGTAATTATACCCTTATGAATCACAACCTCTGCCCTGTTAATTACAATTAAGGGAATCCATACATTATTATATTTAGATTTCTGGATAATTTAAGACAAGAAAAAACAATGTGGTTTTTAGAAGCTCACATTATTTTCTTATCCTCTCCTTTATTATACTGCTTATGTCTGCAAAATTCAAGAATCAGAGGGAAACTAGAAATAACCAGTTCATAACCTCCTATTCAATCTTCCTGCTTTTAGATGGGAGATCCTTTCTAAAAAAAGTTTCCATAGTTTCTTTTTTCCAACCATATTTTAATTTGTCCTCTATGAAGCATTCTGTGCAATAATAGTGTGATGACCTTCTCTTCTGTGTTCCTGGAACTATCTTGGGAATTCACGTAGTGAATATTCTACCTTCAGCTGTGTAGGGCTAGAAATAAACCTCTGTGCACATGTGGACAAAAACCAAATTAGCACCACAAAAAACCTTTATATTCCTGTTAAGCTAAAGAAGATCAATGGATGGAGAGTTAGTTTTCATCTGTTTGTCAGAAAGTCTTTATTGTGCTGGATTTTTCTCTTGTTTGCATTTCTTTGTTTGATAGGATAAAAGCAATTACAAGATAATTCAGGAAAGTACAGACCTTAAAGTTTTCTTCCCTGGGTGATCTTTTGCCTGCAGCAATGGATTAGTGTTGCTTCAGGAGGTGAGGAAGTTGGTGTTGTTTCCCCTTCTTGCTGTGAGCCTGCACCTTTCCCAACACTAGGCCAGGGGGAGCACATGCATGACAGCTCAGTGGCAGTTCCACTCAGATCTCCTTTCCTCTGAGTGCCTGAGAGAGTTGTCTTTCCTCTGATTTCTTCTCTCTTCCCCATGATGAATAATTGGACATGGACCAAGGAGGGCAGGAGCTGCCCTTCTTCGCTCAGCTGGAGAACAGTGTTGCTGCTGTTGGGTGTTACGCTGCTCACAAGCTACAGGAAGGACAAAGAACTGGCCAAAAAAAGCAAAAAAGAAGGCAAGGAGAAGTAATGGAGCACCCTGGAGGAGAAATTTGACAGGAAGATGAAGCACAGGAGTAGTTGCTGGAAAGGCATTTTCCTCATCTGTACAGATGGCCTTCCTGCCATTATGCTAAATGCAATGAAGAGTGTTTAATGCTTGCTACTCAGATGTGTAGTTTCAAAATTAATATGCTATTTACTGACTTTTAAAATATGCCTTGCAGATGAATGGAGGAACACATTGCAGCATTTTGGAGACCTTTATTCTTATAGTTGGGTTGTTGAGACCGTAAAGAGTGCACCAGTTCCCCTGGTTACAAATGATTGACTGAGGGATGGACTACTGTTTTCCAACAACAGTGAAATCACTATCACTTTTGGCAAATATAAACAATATGTTCTGTTGAAAATATAAAGCTCATAGGGTAGATGCTGTATTTAGAGACATGCTCAAACATATCCGACAACTGACAGCTCCCTGTTTTCAAGTGTAGCTTCACGTAATTCTTCTTGTTCCATTCTGCTAAAAAAGCTCTCACAGTGTCAGCTGGTACTCAGAGATCAATGAATCTCATCTTGATGTTTTCCACTCTGAAAAGCGATGTTCATTTAATGGCAAATATGGTTTTATTTTTCTATTTGCTCCATGGCAATCCAAGGAGACATCCACCCTTTCCGTAATTGTGTCCTGTAGATCATAAATGTGTCCTTGAATCATGAGATATGTTTTTAACTTGCGGCCAAGAAAACTTAGTTTTTAATGAGAGTTTAGAGAGATGTGGAAGAATCTCTTTATGAAAAGAAAATTCAACACCTAACACACATTTTACTAAATTAATTATTAAATTAATTACTAAATTAATTTGTCATGGCCTGTGGTGAAAGAAAATTCTTATGAGGTCTGATGGCATGAGGTTTACACCTTAGTATCAAGCTCTTTAAACATACAGATTTAAATTTGCTCTCAGTATTTTAAGTGTAAAGGGGGAAAAGAGCTTTAATTTACTACTAGCTTTCAACAGAGAATCAGGAATGACAGTCATTAAACACATTTGGGACAACAGCATTTTTGGGGGATGCTAGAGATGTTTTGCAGGTTCTGAGAAGAATCAGGGAAATTTGGCTTCCAAGGTCAAGAGACTGAATGTGACCTTCTTATTTGTACTATTCATGTGATTTCTAATCCCAGTTTAATGATGGGAAATCAAGAATGTAAATAACAGAAATATTCATTTGTTTTAGTATTCATTCTTGATATTCAGTAGTTTTAATTCAACTTCTGCTTTTCTTCATTGATAATTGGAAGTGGGAATGCTCATGAGGTAGTTTTTTGATTCTGATTGTCAAGTGGATCAAACAGCATAGGAGATGCTGAAACAACAAAACCCAGACACATTCTACTATTACCAATTTTATAAACAGGGATGAGTGACTGGAATGGCAAAGGAATTGGCCAGCTGAACATGCTGGCCTGATCCAGGCCTGGCTACATTGCTTCCTTGTCAGCTGGGTTCCCCCTGTGCCCTGTTGTACAGATTTTTTACACAGTTTTAACTTCTCTGCCTGCTGTTGGGAGCCATATTTAGCAACACTGTGATCACTGTGCAACCAACAAATAACTTTGGGTATTTTTCCAAAGGGATTCCTTCCATTTTGCCATAGAAGATAGCAAAGAAATCCAAATTTTCTTCCTGTTTTTCTTTGTCCCTCATCCTTTTCACCTGCATTTTGATCTTCTTTATGGCTAGGAAAGTCAGAGATAAATTAATTATATGTAAATATTGTGTTACAGTTATGTTCAGTAAAACAGTGATAATCTGCACTTCATTAAGCAGCTTACTTTATAATCTCCCAAAAAAAAGGGAGGGAGGAAAGAAAATAAATTCTTGTCTCTCTTTTACAGCCCTTAGTAAAGACTTAATAGCAGATGCTATAGTGAGGTCTCATACTACCAAGGCTTAATTGCATTTAGTACAGCATATCTGCTAGATTACTGAGCTATAACTTGTCAAATAAATACAGCACAATTTGTGATAGCCATGTTTTAATGGAGTTTATTCCTTTCTAATTTGCAAAATCTAGTCATTTGTAAGAAATTCCCTTGACACTGGTGTCAAGTGGGTTCATTCTGTGCTATTGGATAAATTAATTTTATTTATGTAAAAACTCTACATGGTGCTGGTTAACGCAGTATCTGAGTGTCTTGGAAGCAATCTGAGTTGGTTTCACAGTGCATTATCACGGTGGGGAGGTGTGTGTGATCTGGTTTTGCTGAGCAGAAAGCTGCAGTATGTGGATCCTTCAAGCTTTGAGTAGTCCGGTGCTTGGATGTTTCTCATCTGGCCACAGGGGTGAAAGCTGAGTCATGTCTCTACTATTGAGACCAAACCACCAGCACACCAGGGCTCAGTCCAGACACTTGGAGTGCACATCCTCAGATAACACTTGGACATCCTTAGCGTTTGGCTCTGGGGGGGGAAATGTGCATTTTTATGGGACATTCCTTTTGCTACAGTGGACCACCACTGCCTGTTTCATGCTCTGTGTGGTGAAGGAGATGAGCCACAGTTGATCCACAATTATGAGGGGACACCAGGAGGCCTCAGGAGCAGTGACACCAGGCTGTGGGCTCAGGGTGATGGGATTTCAGCATAGCAGTGTAGGATGGGAGCTGCATGCATTTTGTTACTGTGGGAAACTTGGCAAGCCTGTCCTAAAATCGCAGCCCTTTATCTTCTGTGGCAGAAGTCCTCACTACTTCATCAAGGTTAAGAATAAATTAAGAGTCAGTTCTTCAGCTGTGTTTATACAGGTGATTTGAGTATCTCCAGAAGGTGCTGAGACCTGCTTGCAGAAAATGACACACTCCTCTAGAGCTGAACTTTCACCCAATAAAGTTAAGTGGTCACATCCATACCTGGCCCAGGCAAATTCCTACAGTCTGCCCATTGGAGATTGCTCGGATGATGCTATTTACATGATAAGAAACCAAGGCTGGTGGTCTGTCCAACATAAAAATAACATGAAGTGTTGATTTGTGGTGCCTGAATGCACTCCTAGCTCCCTTTAATATGATATGGCCAAAGCCTGTGGGGCTTTGATAAAATGTCTATCTTGCAGAGAAAGTTTGTGCAGAAGTTGAAGTTTACCCAGATGTCCATGATCCAAGATAACTTCACCTCTGTGACAGAAATTACATTAATCCTCTTTATTGCTGTCTTGATTAACTGCCACATCTAAAGTTGATCCCAGCCTCAGGGGAATATTATTTTCTGGCAGGGTGGGGAGATGTGGAATGTAAAGATAGATTTGACAGTAAGGGTGCCTTTTAGTTTTGCAGTGGTAAAATTTGTTTCTACAAAGATATAAATCTTGACTCTGGTGATTCTCAATTTGATAGGAACTGAATTGTTCTGTTGCTGCTGAATGAGTCACACAGTTAAACCAGCAGAACTGCAAAATAGGTTGTTGTGTTGAATCAAACGAGATTTATGCAGACTTGTTGTGCTTCAGAATAAAGCCTGTAGAAAGCTTGTTGAGGAAATGCAGTCTTGCAAATGCTTTCTGCTGTCCCTTTTGATGTTCTCAAGTACAGAAGATGTCAGCTTGAAAGAAGAAATGTTCTTGGTAGGGAGTGATGTTGACTGTATAAGAAATGGATTTTTATTATGGCAGTCTATTCCCCGTGGAATGTTAATACAAGGAAGTGCAAGCTGTTTTATTAAATCATGGATTCCAGCATGGAATCTGTCAGTTCTGCCAAGATGTTGTATTTTTAGCACTGCAGAGTTGCTTGTCATGCTCCCACATCTCACCTGCAAGTAGTGTGTGAGAACCAATGAAAAGTAGTTCACCAGTGGCTACATGTGTTAGGTGTAAACCTCAATCCACTTATATTAGCAAGACCTTTTAAAATTAAATTTTAGTTTAGTCCAAGCTGCTGTATTTGGTGAGGCTAGCTGATACAGTGCATTTTGGTTAATCCTATAGTCTAAGAAAATTAATTTGCTGCTTATTTGTGACAATTATTTCTTGCAAAGAACTGGGGCGGGGGGGGAACACACACAAAAAACGAATAAATTATCTTCCTTTGGCACATGCATTTGCTCAGTCATGGATAACCTGACATTTCCCTGTGAGTGCTTCACAGTTGGACATTTTGATCCCTGTTAAGAGAGGCACACACTATATATGCTTTGGGTCACTTATAATTCCACAAGCAGAGAAAGAGTCCAGGTGTCTAAAAATGTCAAGATATAAGTCTTAAAAAGTGACATCAGGACCTGCTGTTTCATGTTATGCTCAACTTTTATGTAATGTAGCCCTCAGCTTTTCAGTGACCCCACAGCTGTTACTTACACCATGGTTTTAAGACTTCCATGTGCTAAATAACTGAGAGCTAAACTGAAATCTGCATAGAACCATGAAGCATATTTTGTAGAGTACACAGCTGAGTTCTCTGCTTTTCTCTCAGTGCTTTATGAGGTTGGGTATTCTTTCTTTAACCCTGCCCAAATTACTGGCATGGTGGACTGAGTCAGCCATGTAATGGGGAATCTCCAGTCAATTCTCATTTCCCATCTAGCAAAAGAGACAGACACCTCTGAGCAGTAAACCACAACAGCAGAAGAGCTTTATCTTCCTGTCACTCAGCATCAGTGGTCCCTTAGCCATCTCTACAGAAGGATGCAGTGAGGGTGGTTCATCTGGGAGCATCCTGTCTTTAGGGGCGTGCCTTTGGCCTTCTCCCCTTTATCTGGACTGCAAACACGTTTCAATCCACCAGCTGGGAACCAACAACCTGAGCTGATCCCAATGCCTGAGTATCATTTCCTTAGAGATAAATCAGTTACTCTTATAGAGTTTTGAAGGATCCACATGGTACATTGGGCACTGAATCGGTTGGCAATGAGACACTTTGTGCACTGCAGAAAGATGCTTGACAGTAAACATGTTTCACAGTTATGTATTTTACACGACTTCTCTGAAGTTAGTTTTGATTTACACTGTTACAAGGGAACAATTACTTTTTGCAGAATGGTTATCTTATTAATTTGTTCCATTTCTGGCATTGCAGGTTGTCTTGAGAGAAGTTATTTCGTTAGTCAATATCACATTTTCAATATCCTTCTAGAAGTCCCAAACCTATCTTCATCCTGCAAAAAATTAATGCCTGTAAGTAATTAATTTTTTGTGAGTGCTTCCCTTGAATTCCCCTCATTCACCTATGTTTGAAAAATCCCCAACATTTATTGCAGAAGAGGCTGCTAGACTCAGTCTTTTTTTCTTTCGTATGTTAGACACCTTCTCACATAGAATCTCAGAGTTGCTGAGGCTGGAAGGGCTCTCTGGGGTCATCTTGTTCAATCCTGCTGCTGAAGCAGCATCACTAGAGCAGGTTGCTCTGGGCCATGTCCGTGAAAGTTTTCAATAGCTCCAAGGAGGGAGACTCCACAACTTCTCTCAGCAACTTGTACCAGTGTTCAACAACACTCACAGTAAAAAGATTTTTGCTTATAATTAAATGGAATTTCCTACACTTAAACTTGTGCCCATTTCCTCCTGTCCATTCTGCTCTTTGGACTCATCCTGGAATAGCAACAGGCATCCATTTACTTTGTAGAACTCTATTAAAAGTCATAAATGCAGGATTATACCGGCAATAACTCAAAAGTTTTTGTACTTTATGAGTTACTGCCCACATTTTGTCTGTGTAATATCTGCAGCTGAAGTGTTTATGGAGCCAGGACTGATTTTACTGACCTAAAAGGAAGTGCCACTAAGGTCTGATTATTTATTTCTCAGCACTTCAGTCCCTCTTTGTCTCTCTCTTAAACTCCCAGAATTACATCACTTTAAAGCTTCATCTTTGTATGGCAGCGTTTTTGAAGCAGTTGTGTTTAAATTTCTTTGCATTTTCCTACAAACCATTTTCAGAAGGTACAGATAGTTCTGGGTGGTCGTAAGAAGCTAATAGGTCAGCCAAGTGAGACCGTGCCAAATTGCAATGTGTATTAGGCGTAAACTCAAGAAACTCAGGTTTTGTGTGCTTAAAGTGGGCACCAAAATGATTACTAAAAGTAGAGTGGAGGTGAAATAATTTTAGGGGCAAGTCAGAAGGCTCATTTCTTAATGAGCGTTTTCAATATAGTTTTGGCACAATAAATTCTGATCCACAGTTCTATATCCACAATGTTCTAATCAGTTCCTAAAGTGGGAAAACAACCAAATTAAACCATGTCAGAAAACTGATTTTAGAATTTTCTTGAAGTGGCAGAGGTGATGATACACAAAATTACTCACTGATTGTGTGAACGTAACATATATTGTAATATATCTTACATTGGAGCACCAAGATCAAACCAGAAGTACCAACATGTGAATAATTTATATGAAACTACTTTGAAATTCTTGTGTTATGTGATGAAAGCATGATGGCAGTAACAATTCTGGTCTGAAGTTGCTATGTTTTATTTCAAATTTTAATTAGCAAAGTAGTATGTAATTGGGATTGGAGGACAATCCAAAGGTTTTAACAATAAAATGTAATAATAACTCATTCTTTTTCACTGAGGAAAAGAAATTATAAAACTTGTTTCTGTAGCCTTTTGACAAAAAATCCATTTCAAATATATTTTAATATCTCTTTTTCTACAATGTGTGATTTAATGTTTATTTCTATGAAAATTTGCTTTGCCATATATAAAATATGATTGAAAAGCCTTGCTTCCTTGTGGATGTGTTCTGCCTTTGGGCTTTGTGAATATAAATTAAAATATAAATTTCAATAGATCATGTTCATATAATTATGATTTTATATAATTTGTAATTGTGTATCAGTCATCTGTAAAAACCTGTTTCCTCCAAGTAGCTGACAATCTGTACTAAACATGAGAAATTAATGTGTCTAAATGTTACTAAGGAAGTAGGGAACAAGCAATCACAAACACCGTATAGAATACAGATGAACTGTTTGTGAAAAGTCTTCTCTCCATATTTTCCCAGTAGCTGCTATGATCCAGTAGAGCAAGCTGTTTGATCACTGATACGTGGGAATTTCTAATCCTTAGACAGGGTACTTAAAAATCACCTCTGCTTGTCAGATGTGATGACTGCAGAAAAAGGTATCTTTTTCTTTGGTTT
>VWZT01010375.1:129510-146793 GCA_013397055.1 Pachycephala philippinensis | reverse complement strand
TTTTTTTTTTTATTTTATTTTATTTTCATCCCGTGGTTGTTACTTAAAATGCTGATCTTCATGTTTTACTAGTTAATGCTTGCAAAGCAATTAGAAAATTAAAGGGACTAAATTCATCATTGTTAGGAAATTATTGGGAAGAAAATTTAATAATGTTTTTGACTTCTGTTCTGTGTGGGACATTTCCCAGGCAAAAAGGAAACTTAGTGTTCAGCCTTCCATTGACCTTCATGCATTTAGCATTTTCCCCTTTTTTCAGTTATTTCTCCCAGCTGAGGTCTTGCTTCGGGAGGGGTCAATACTGAACACAGTCAGAGGATCCTGGATCCTCTGTCACTTTTTTCGTTGGAGTGCTGAACCAAAAGTGGAATGTTTTTATTCCCACCTTTGCCAGTAGTTTATGCCATGTTCTTAGCCAGGTCAGTTAGCCCAGGTCAGTGCCCATTCTGTTTTAAATCTGAGCAGAACTGATGCTGTTCTTCATCATGAGATGCTGATCTAAGGCAGATGTTCTATAAAACCTTGCAATTTATTGTTATGTTCATGGATTCATGGTTACATACCATTTCTCCTTTTTATCCACCTTGTGACTAGTAATATTAATAAGGAAGAAATAAACTGAGAGCATTCTTCCAACTGGCTACCCTGGAAAATTCGTTTCAGAGAGCTTTTCATTTTGAAAACTATTTTTTTCTTTTATTACTCAAATTTGCTGATTCTCGTTAGACATTAAAATGCAATGCTTTGCTGATTTTGTTTGCTTGTTTTTGTTTGTTGGGGTTTTTTAAATACTTTCTGACTCCCTATATATTGTGAAAACTGCAGGAAGCAAGCCAGTTTCTGCAGAACCAAAAACCAAGTTGGGTGCATCATTTCCCTCTTGTGGACTTACAACAGTGTTACCTAGGATGAGATCCAGTTCAATATCCAGATTCAGATGTGTAATGTTAGATGTTAGTTTAGAATGTTCATCTAAAAGTAGATCTGTTTCATACACGCATAGGAAAAATCTCTAAGTTCATGGTATAGCCAAAGGTCTAGTTAACGCAGGTCAGAAAACATTGGGAAACTCGTCAGCCTGTTTTAGGATGGATACCTACCATCCTATAAAAACTGATTTTCTTTCTGGCCTCTATTGGTGAGGATCTCCCAACAAAAACACTTTTTGTTTTTTGAGGTCCTTCAGGGTTACAAATTATCTGGAAATAATAGGCCTGGCAGATGTGACTCAGTATTGCAGAAAACCTTCAGCCATCTGAGTCAGCAGTGGTAGGCCAGACAGGCAGAACTCTGGCAACTTAGTCCTTCTCTAACTCCCCAGTACTTCCATTTCTTAGACTGCGCCCTATCAGGGAAAAACTTTGGGCATATGATAGTCCTGTACACCTGAATGGGTCTGACTGTCCTACAAGTCTTACTGTTGGGAACTGGGACCTGTAAATACACTGGCACAAATAGGCCTCTGCAAAGATATAAATTATTTAAAGAGAAGGAATGCAGCATAAGAAAATGTGTATTTAAATGGCAGTCTGTACATGTGATCTTACCCGGATCTTGTTTGCTTAAATTTGCTTAAATAATCCAGAGCTCTTTGTTTCCCTTTATCTCCCAGAGTGTGTGTCTCTTCCAGCAATGCCATGGGTGGTCAGGGAGACTTCTGTAGAACTGACACATGGACAGTACTTCTTAGTATCAGCTGTCTAAGGGTTATCAGAAGTGTTTGCCAGCATTGCATGGAGACTTAGTCTCATTTTAGTCTTACATAACCTCCATGTGGCAAAGAACATAAGAGAAAACAAGCAAAGTGGCAGAAAATGTTTTTATCTGTAAGATATTACAGGTACCTTTCAAAGCTTCACCACAATATATTGGAAACTTCTAAGTTTTCCAAGTGTGGGAGACAATTAATTTCTCTTCTTCTGCATCCTAGAGGATATAAACATTTTCTGAATATAGTTATAATTTTGCTAGACCAAAAATAGTAACTATCATCTCTCTGCTCCAAATGTCTTGCTTTTTTATTGTTCCATATAGAATATTGAAAAGGATGTAAAGCTGAGTGCTATGATACACTTATTGGGCTGCTGCCCAATAAGCTGGTGATGATTTTTAGTGTCTGAACATGTAGCATTTTTCCCTAATGTATCCTTCAGTCTCTACAGAAGTATGCCTGTAAATGTCCTTGTTCTGCCTACTCATGAAACAAAACAGAAATGAACAGCAGGAAAATAAATGGTCATATGCTTATCTATGATTCATAATATGGAACAATATGATCTTAGCACCATCCTTCTCAGAAAATGACAGTAAGCCAAACTATGAGCAAACAGATGTAAACAAACCACATTGGTCAGATCTTGAAGTCTCAGGCAGGCAGGAGCTGTGCTGTAAGGTGCACTTTTGTGCAGAACAGTGGCAGGCAGTGATTCCCTCCACCCAGCTGATCTGGCCCGTGAAGGATGAAGCACTGCCCACCTTCACATCTCTGTACCAAAGCTTCCAGTCTGCACCTAGAGACACTGTTGACAGAGAGGTCTTTGGACCTATATCTTTTCTCTTCTTTGCATTGTTTGCACATGTTTAAATTTGACAGGGAGATATAAGGTGATTGACAGAACATGTTTAGAGATTAAAGTATTAGTGTAAAAACCTGAGAGCCGTTGGTGCACACAACACAGCTTTGTTCATTCTCACCACTGAAAAAAATGTTCTAAAATCTGCTTCAGCTTTTTCTGTACATAAACCAAAATGATTTGCCAACTGCACATGAGGAGTAAACCCGGAATAAAATCAGAACATTGATAATTTCAGTTCATCCAAAATATAAAAGCTGTTAGACAGATGGATGCCTATTTTTTCACTTTCTCGTGTTCCTATATTGTTATCATGAAGTAATGAAATTCTGTTATTCACAGACCACCAGCTTTTATTTATGCCACTTTAAACTTGTATTCCGAAATGTGTATATTATTTAATATCTTTTTATTTATTTAAGGGGTATGGTTTTCTTTCTCTGGAGTAGTTTTTATGAATGCAAATGCAAAAGCTTTCCTAAAATCCATATTAGAGTATTAATGTTTTGTTTTCGCTTTGATTGGACCCAGTTTATCTGTAATTACTCATGATTTTGTTCATAGATGCTCTTTTTTGCCTTTCCCTCACAGAGGTCTGGAAGTGCTTAGAGTTAGCAACAAATCTTGTGTCTGTTTCATTATGGGGAATTTAAACACATTTGACAAATCTGTTCCATTCATAAAATTTTGAAAAATCATGATGAGGCTTTGCAAACATTCAGCAAGCTCCTTCACTGAAAAGGGACCCTTGGTCTATCGTCTTAGTCCAGGCTAAGAGAAAATTATCCTTAATAAAATCTTGTGAGCCAGGAATGGCACAGGGAGGTTGCTGCTTTATAAATTCTATTTATTCTGATTGCAGTTTATGAAAACATCATGTTGCATTCCAATTAGTTGCTACCTGTGAGTTCCTGCAGTTTTCATAAGCACATAAATACAAAATGTAAATGTGTTTTCTTGTTCCTGTTTGTTTTCCTTAATCCTTTTCTGGTGATAATGTATTTGCACAATATAACTCAAACCCTCTGCTTTAATACATACTGGTTTTCTATATTTTTCTACTACTTATCCCAAGGGGAAATAGAGTTTATTCCAGCTTCTGTTTCTGAAAGTATTTAAGGCATTGAATGGATGTGTATCAATGAGATTAGGATAGATAAAATATATTAATGATACCTAGGTAACTTACATGTCATTCTCCAAAACCTAGAAACTCTGAGTCTAAGGCTCAGATTCATAAAGTTCACCCCTTTCTTCCCCATAGGAAAACATGATGAATTAGTGAAAAAAACATGTAATTTATTTCTATTTATTAGATTCTGGAAAATTCCTCTTCTTTCATTAGATGCATTAAGAATAACCAGAAAAACCTTGATTTTTATGGGAGTGAGTGTTGTTTTGGACATGAAGTGTACACCATTCCAACAGGTAGTTATAAAAAAGAACATAAACAGCCTGGTTACCTATGTAACATTTATTAATCTCCTCTCTACTATGCATTTTACTCAAAGCAACATGCTGTGCTATGTCTTATATGTGACAAAATGGTACATAAAGTACTGAACATAGAAAAGTAATTTAAGTATGTAGCACAAGAATAACACTGAAAATTGAATAATCAATTTTGTGTGATGCTGTAGTTATTCTACTGTGTTGAAATTCATAGAGGAAAGAGAGGAGGATCTCAGCCTTCTTGAGTACTTTTCATAGTGAGGTATACTGGGATAGGTAAAGGAAGTTAATATGGGTGCTATTTGTATCAAAGAATAAATGTATTGTAAAACCTGAAACTCCCACAATCATTAGTATGAACTAGAGAAGCCAGAGACAAAGATGACTTGGTCCCTGAATCCTGTCTCATTTTGGTATTCAGATTATTAGTGCTTTCCTTTTATTCTCAAATTTCATCAACCTTGTCAAAGGAGTTCCTCGTAGTTTACAAATTAGCTCTATGATATATTATGATTCCCCTTGGAATGTATTTCCTGTAAGGGACATGCAGCGGGATTTTCGGGAGGAGCTGTGGTAAGCACTGGCATTACGAAGGAAAGCCATCCCATGAGACCAGCTCATCGAGGTTAGGAAGGAGGCATCTGAATTAATTAGAATTCATCCAAGAGACTGCATTAGATCCAGTGTGACAACTCGGTGGCAAGTTAAACTAAAAATAAAGGTGTTGACATAACAGAATAAAAGTAATAAAAAATTTATGTTGCGTGAAGAATTACACTTATATCAGTTTCCACAATATGGGACGAAGAGACGGAATATAATTGTAAGCATGATGATATTGAAATTTTCATGCTCAGCTCTTGCAAAGTCAGGCAGGCTCTGACTGAAAAAAATAATATGAAATGAAACACACTTAAGTGGGCAGAAATAAGTTAACTTGGAAATTTTTTCCCTTTTCCTAAAGCTCTATGAGTAGTTTAAACTCGAGACTAATTTTCCTTGCAGGAAATTTAGATTTTTGGAGGACAGTAATTAACTGATTTTAATTTTTTGCTAGCTCTGCTTGTTGCTACATTTCTATTTTCTAAGACTTCCAAGAATTGCAACTACAGGATTTTCTCATTGATAAAAACATGAATAATAACTTATTAATGAGGGGGGACAAAAAAACATAATATTTTATTCTGTCTATAGGCAGACAGAAATTCAGAAACTTCCTGAAAAGTTGGAATTTGTTCTGTAGCTAGGAAAAGGCTTTTGAAATAATTGCAGATTTGAAAATCAGTGCTCTGTTCTCTGATTTAACTATGATTTTTTTTTAAATTCATATGCACTGACATCTATTAGTTGAATAGTCACTGAGGCCAGTGAACTGAACCATATTGAGTGCTTGGAATTTAATTATCTTAAATGCCTTATGTTTATACGCAGTAGTTTGGCACAAATTTGATTATATAAATAGTAAATTTTTCAGTTAAAGCTCTGTTAATAACTGAATAATGGAATAAATTAGCGAGGTTTTAAAATAATTTAGCCAGTGACTGAAAAAGTAAAGAAAGTTTTAGTAATACACAACTTCAGACAAAAGTTTAAAACCCCAAAAAGATGAAGAGAAATGTGTAAACTTAGGAAAGTTCTAGAACTACATTCGTACGAATATCACGTTGGTTTAAGGTTGTCAGTAGAATCACAAAATGCCTTTGCTAGTGGAGACACTCCCATGAACATGCCTGCTGCAAAACCATTTTTTATCAGGTGAATCATAAAATAAATGGAAAGAAATAGGTACTTTTAAAGATACATTTGTTAGACCCTCTATGTATGCCTCTTTTCCACACGTAAAAATGGTGACCTAGAAATGCTTGTTTTTCTCCACTGTCTCAGAAGGAAACCTGACATAATCAAGTCCAATTCTTTTAAATGTCCTGTTTTGAGTACTGAACTGCTAAGCAAAGGAAAGGGTTTGTATTTGATGACAGAGTTATTTGCAGTGATTTAAGTGGCATTTGTTCCCTCTTGCTCATTCCTGTACCATATCCACTCTTTGAATTGTACTGTCCAACTATTTGTGTGTCCACGAGATGAGAAAGTTCCCTTAATACTAATAAAAGTTAAGCCTGAGAATTATTTGATTTTTGCCATATTAATTCTTTAGTCAAGTTTGCATCTGTTTTCAGAAAAATTTGAGTAAATGGATGAGAAGGCAGAGGCTTTTTATGCTGGTATTTTTGCCAGAGAAATACAAGTGAAACCAGAGACCATGATGAAGAGGCTTATAATTCTTTTGGGGTAGGAGCAGGGAATAAAGAGCCATCAGCCTTCTTGGAAATCACAGAAACAGAGTGACATGGAATTGCAGACCTTTGTGATTAAATTATTTTAGGTTGCATTGGTTTTTAATGGCTTAAAAGTTCTTTCACTGTTGCCTGACATATATTGAGCAATCTGTGGCACATTAATTCTCTTTGTCCCTTCTACAAGTGTGACAAACAGAGGCTTAATCACATTAATTAAGAAAAACCCCAAACACACAGTAATACAAACACACTAATTTTCAGTATGAATAAGCCTGGACTAGGTTAAAGACAATAGGAAAATACGAATATTTCCATTTAGTTGGTCATGGTGAAACATCTGATGAGAGTACTTAAAGATCCATCCAAAACTGTCTTTGACCTGTACGTGACTATTGTGTGTCCATGCAGAGGACAGGGAAAATCCCATGGGACTGAAGAAGCAGGAGCATAATTCACAGCCTGGGATACTTTCAGTGGATCCCAGTATTTTCCTTACTAATGCTGATAGAGAGGGTACAGGTATGAAACTGAAGATGAAGTAGGGCTAAGAAGAGTTGCAAATACTGTGAAGAGCATAGTTAGAATTCCTAATACAGATAAAAATGGGCTGTCTAAAACCAACAAGATAAATCTAGTAAAGACAAGAACAAAACTCTACTTTTAGTAGGAAGAAAGATCACAAATACATGAAAAAACCCCTGCATCAGTAAGGCAGAGTGGTATCTGAGGCCATAATGTACATGAGTTCCATGTAAATTAGCAGTGTGATATGGTTTCAAAGGAGACAAATCTCTTTCCCAGAGTCACAGACACTTTATACAAAGGCTGTTATTTCATCTGCATTCACTGCTATTAAGATCTAGAATTTTGTGTCCCTCTTTTGAGCAACTGTGCCTTAAGAGTGGTATAGACCAGTGAAAGATAGTGCAGTTGTGAATAACAAGAATGCCGTGTGGAAAAAAAGAAAAAATTAGGCTTCATTGCTCAAAAATACGTAAGATTGTGGGGAGATATGAAAGCTGTCAACAAAACTGCGGAAGACCATTCTGGAGAAATCCCTCTATTGCTCTAGAACATTTTGAGTATTTTGGAAAAATTGTCACCTGGTTTCAAAGATATCCAAATAGTGGGAAATAGAGTTTGGCAGGCTATCAAATTTCCTTACCTGAAGATATTAACAATCTTTTTAAAAGAACTGTTTTAAGCATAAGGGCTTGTGTTAAGCTGTAAATGTTTTGCATCCTACCTTAAAGGGTAGTTGTAGAGAATCCTGTTTCTGTGAAGCATGATTTAAATTCAAAGATTTAGCTCTGAGTTGATGACAGTGGCCAGGTTATGAGTTTGAATTTGAGCTAGGATGCCAATACAGTTTAGAATTATTAAAAAGATGTTATCAGGGAGAGTTTGTGGCAGAGAGGGAAAATTAAATTTTGGGTGGGATCAGCTGAAGGCAATGGCTGAATACTGTCAGCATTAGATGACAAAGTGCAAGGTCTTTAGAATAAAAATCGTAGGAATAGCAGAACCACTGCAAAATGTTAAATTCAGGGGTTTCAGAACTGCTGTAAACCACTTCACTGGTAAATGTTATGAGTGGATCCACTACAGATTACACATCTGCCTGCAAATTTTGAGCCAAAATACAAAAAGATACAAGTACTGAATAAGTGTAGCATTCTAATGCATTTTAGCTGGATACATCTGATAAATGCACTGAAATAATATCAGCTTGAGACAGTAAATTTTACAGCAAATTATTTGAAGTAAACAGGAAGCCACAAAGCATCACAGTTTCAGAATATGAACAGCTAGTTTGAAATAAAATCAAGTATCAAGATTTAGACTGTGATAGAAACCCAACTAATTTCTTTTTTCCCAGCTCCCCTTTCATGTTACATCCTGTAGAATGAAAGACAAAACTCAAACAGATTTATGCAGGTGTGGAAAATAGTACAAGTCATATTCAGGGCTTTATCACTTTCTTCTTTAAAATGAAATAAGAAAATCTCAGACCTTAGTAATTGCTGAACATGGGGGCAGTCTCAGCTGTGACAAAGCCACAGAAATCTCAAAAGAATTGAGAGGGCTTCCCATTATGGAAACCACTTGGGGAAGTTCTTTGTGGAAGCTAATAGTTCAAGAAATTCTTCTCTAAGTTTACATTTGCTTAGCTACAAAGGCAAATTGTCCTCCTGCTGTTGTGATTGAAGAAATATATACAATAACATTTCATGTTATCCTTAATTTGTATTCCCTATTGTGGCTAAGAAATGATAGAGCTATGTGTTGGTGCTGATGCATGTATATGTATGTATTTCTACATAGATTTATTAACCTGGAAAAAAGCCAGCAGAAACTATGGCCTTTTCCTTTTTCCACTCTGTTTAGACTCAGTAACACATATGGCTGTTCTGCCATAGCACTTCTAGGTAATGCTCATACATATGGAAAACATGAGAAACAGTGCTGATTTCTTGGAATTTTGCCTTGTGTTCTGAGCACAAGAAAAGGGGGGTGTGTATGTCAGGATATATACTTTTATTTTTTCTTGATCTTAAGTTAAGCAGAAGTAAATTTATTGCACAGGTCCAGAAGAGGTCACAAGGGAGTTTTTATCTCTTTCATTGACCTCTGACATATACACCATATGTATTTTTGTAGCCCTTTCTTACTAGGTTTTAAAATGTTTTCTTGGGAGTGTATGGTATTTGTATGCAGTGAAACTGAAGCAGTAGCTGTAGAAAAGAACATCTGGCCCTCTTCAGAAGCAGTATTTTTCTCAAAATTGTATGTAATATCCAATAATGATTTCTGTCTAGTGAAAGACTAAGTGAGCACTGATTAGGAGCTGTGTGTATTTTAGATTAATTATGTCTTGTGGGCAGTGTAGCATATGCTTCAGTATACAGAAGGCTAAATTTAAGGATACAGAAATTGCCTCTTATGAGCAAATCAAAGTCATAGGAGCAAAGTGATCTTAATCCCATCTGCTGTCAGAAAAGAGCCAAACATAAGCCTACCAAAATTTAGCGGTCTCCCTGATGACTTGCCCCTGGTGCTAGGTTAATAGTTAGACTTCATGATCTTAAAAGGTCTTTCCCAACATAAAGTATTCTATTATTTTACAATTCTATAGTTTCTTGCTTTATTACAATTGTCAGCTGTAACCAAGTGGTTTGTAGGCAGTGCAACCACAGATCCTACTGAGTTAGCTTTTTAAGTTAATAAGATGATCTGATACTGGGTGTTGTTGGATTTATTATTTCTTTTCCCATCATAGTTCTCCTTTTTAGTGTGTGTGTTCTTTTTTCTCCTAATACAGAAAAAAGAATATAGTGACCTATTCCAGTGCTCTGCAGTCTCATAGCCATTTTATTTAATTTATCCAATTTTCTCCTTCTTTTTTTCCCATGCGCAGAAAGTACTCCTTCCTGAAAAATTCTCACAGGGACATTGAACTTCATGTCTATATCCATTCTGGTGGGAGCACTGCAAGCAATGGATATTGAATAGCTAAGAAATAGCTTATAAATATATGAACAAATCAATAGAAAGTATCTTGTATCATCACAGATAATGAAAGTTTTTTCCTTTTTCCTTCAGCTAAGGATTAGCATGTATTCACATTTAATGGCAGTCTTTATTTTAAAATTAAGTTGGGAGTTCTTGTGGAAACAATCACAATCCCTCCTTTTTTCCCCAAATTAGGTGCGTTTTTCTCCCTCCAAAACCTGTGTTTGTAACATGGCTGATTTAAATCAGAAGTAATGCCTGCTGCATTCCTGAGGCATCTAGTACAAGACTTCAGAGGTTATGCATATGTTTTTTATACTGCTGCAAATGAGTTAGAGAAGCCTGTGCTAATACTTGGGTTTATTTATAGCCTAGCTTTGATTATTAAAGTATCTCAGCCATTTAGCCTCACCTGACTGAGAGACATCTGTGAAAGGATGATTGAAGTTAGAGCTTGACACGTGCACTAGGTTCCTCGAGCAGGTTGTGCAGCAGTGAAAGGGGATTGTAATGACCCTGGGAGAATTTTTCCTCAGAAATTGGAAAGCAGGAGGAGAATGTGTGGTGTGGAGTATTAGTTAGTGTCCCTGCTCTGTAGCTTAGAATGGGTAGTGTGTCATAGAGTAGATTCTCTTGTGGTCTTAAGGGCCCGTGATGGAGCTCTGCTGGCATTTCAGTATCCACCAATGTCACGTCAAGGGGTGATGTACACAGCAGGACACAGTAAACAGTAGGACTCAACTTCAACTGCATAAATAATCTACATTCAATGCATAAGGATAGAAGACAAAACCTACAACTTCTTGGCCCAAGAAGTGCCTTTCTTTGAGTCCTATCAGTGCCATGTATAGGAAGAAGAGAGAGACTACAACCTGGGTCAGCCCATTTTTGCATTCAAAACTGAAACCTTTACAACCCACTGTTTCTGATAGTATTGAACACCCGTATTTGGTCACTCCAGAACTCTCCGTCTCCCACCATCTCTTCATAGATCCATGGAGACATGCTTCGTCCTATGCATCCTTGGGAGATTACTGAGCTACTAAAAAACGGAGCAATGAGAGACCTTTAAAAACTTTTTAAGCTGGATAGAATAAATGTTAGAACAATTTTTCTTTCAATTCCCAAAAAATTACATCTATGATCATTTCAGAACTGAAGCAGGAGAGAGCTATGCCTTATGGCCCAGCAAATACTGGTTTTGCCATAACCAGTGAAAGGCTGTAGGTTTTGGACTCCTGGGACAGTGAAGGCCAGCATGATGTTTGTTTTAGCAATTGTCTAATGGCCAGGCGTCTCACCTTTGTCTGAGCTGAAGCTTTGTGAAGAATATGAATGATAAATGTCTAGGCTAGGTGATCTTTCATCTCACATGATCCTGTGACTGTGACAATGTAGTCAATGAGTGATCAAGTGTCTAGAAGGTATGAATCAAAATTTTCAAGTTGTTGCCTACTGATGACATAACCTATGCCTGCCTCAAGACTCTGAATGGAGACTTAAGAATTAAATGGATTTGGTTTTAATGCATCAACCTCATCTGTGTCCCAGAATCTAGAGAATTCAAAAAAAAGTTCATTAGGAGAGAGACTTACTAATCATACCACATATGACTAGATCCCTCTCATAGAGAGATCTAGTCCTATGACATATTGCAGAACACATAAAGGTGCTTGCTGGGCTGCTTGCCTTTGCACATCTCAAAAACTGCCTGAACCTAAATACAGAGATTAGTCATTTTCTGTGTTCTCAGAGCATCATTTGGGATCCCTTCAGGACACAGGCACTAGCTTTCTGAAGCTGTCATCAGGTGAATGGAAGAAAGCATTTACTGAGCCATTGTCAGATTAAACATCTAGGGAAGAGTCCTGGAGTTAGGAAAGTGAAACAATGCCAAAATTTGAAGAGGTTTTTTCTTATTGGCATTAGACCAACATATTGTACTCAAAACAAATGTGCTTGGTTTTGAATTTTCTACTCTATGCTGTAATCACTAGAAAGAAAGGAGCATTTCAAGACTGTGTTGATCTTACCAATGTATTGCTTTATTTAAGTAACAGAATACCTTTTCATAAACAGTCCTGCATTATAAGAAACTCCAAAGGCACCATTTCTGCATGTGTTTCACTGCACTAGCAGCTCTCTCGGGACCCAGAGCCCTGCATGCCACACAACCTTGTTGCAGTCCTTCCCTGCAAAATCACCCTTTGTATGTACCCTGCTGTGAGGACTGGATCTCACAGCAGCCTTTCAGCTAACAGATGGGCTTGTAATGCTTGGTGGGGGCTATTACCCTGCAGACACAGGCAAAATACCCGAACGTTGCAAACTGCTGTCCATGGCAGACATGCTTGGTGAATCCGTACTCTCTAAAAGTTTCCATAGAGTAAAGGAATTTTTGTCAAATCAACCTGAATTTTCCATGTAAGGCTGTGGGTTTGATCCCTGTATGGGATCACTTAAGAGCTGAGTCCCTTCCAACTCAGAATATTCTGTGATTCTGTGAAATGACCTGAAAAGCAGAGACATTCTTAATTTTCACACAAGTACTCCCTCTGGTCCGAGTCTCCCTCTTTTCCAATCTGTAGTAAATACGTAGCTTTTCTAGAAAGCTGCAAGGCTTGATACCTTGTTTATCACCTGGTGTCAAGTGTCCATGTCTCTAAAATGATGTGTTCACTTATAAGGATACTTCACAGATAGTGGTATTGCTCCTTATGGGCTCTGAATTATAATATTCTTAAGTAATAAAACTTAATGTGTTGACTAATTTTATATGGAAAATATTATAGAATCACAGAATTATTTAGGTTGGAAAAGACCCTTAAGATCAAGTCCAACTGTTAACCTAGCACATGCATCATCAATATTACATTCTTCTTCAAATTAAATCAATCTAACCCTTGGAAAAGCACCAAAAACATGATGCTAATATTATTTTGAAAACAACTAATTGCCAAGTATAGATAATAAATACCGCGTATATGTTCTATTTATTTTATATAGGTATTAGCCCACATCAGAGAAGCAAGCTTTAGATCATAGAAAGTATTACAGTCTCATTTAAATGAAGTATCTCATTTAAGTACCAACAGACAAGAGCTATATAAAGCTTTTTTTTTTTTCCAAGTACTAGAAAACAGGAGCTTTTTTCAAGTTTGCAGGAGGGAATTTTAGACTTAATACTAAAATACGTTATTTGGTTGTACCATGTCATGTGTCATAAGATTATTGTTACAAGAATTGGTGAGTCTGTGCTGTAGCATAAAAGCTTTCTGGAAGGCAAGTTTGTTCAATAAATGTCCTGTATGCTTTTTGAGAACATTACTTGGTACAAGAGTTTTCATAACCCTTTTGCTCTTCTTTCCTCTGTCCTATGCCTCTCCTTTTTATTTTGTTGTAGAGTTCTGGTTAAGGTTTATTAGAAACTGAATTTCAGCTGCGCTGTATGCTGAGGTACACACAAAATTTAATTTCTGTGAGTCTTATTTTGAGGGCAGAGTTCATTCTGCTTTTTCATATACTGCTGTCAGACCAATAACTATGGAAGGAGACCAGCTTCCTGGTCTCCTTCATATAATGGAATAGTGATCTGCATTTGGCAGGAAAAAAGCAAGCACTTTCCCTGTGCAGAGATAACCACACAGCTGCCTGCCCTCTGAGCAGACACTGCTGAGGAGGTTTTTTTTTTTTTACTTGGGTTCTTTTTGGCTTGATCAATTGATCTTTGTCTGGATACAGTCCTATTCGATTTAATGTTGAAACCTTGGATGCAAGAATCAGGAACATTTCCTGTAGCAGTTTCCTGTAACTAGACTGTGAAAATCTGAGTAGAAAACCCTTTACCCTATTGACAATCCAGCCAGTTGTATCTCACAAGAGCTATTAGAGGCTTCCTCCTGCTAGTCTGAAAAGCCTTTACATAATGGGGTGGAAAACCACTTTGTCAAAGGGCACAAATACCTCTTCAGAGAATTCTGAAAATAGCAACCTTCCTTCCTCATCCGCAGCACAGTAGGGGCAAGCTCAGCAATTACTATGATGACTAAAGTGCTGATAAAACAGCACTACTCGCCCTAAGGAGTCTTGTAAATAAAGATCTCCAAGGCTGTCCCAATCTTGTGTGGGGTAGCTACAGCAACAGTCCCAGATCTGCCAGCAGAATGCAACATCCTCGTGTCAGATAAGACTGGAAACATGATTTATATTTACTGTAAAGCCTATTTTCCTACTGTGTTATCCCTAACTTAGAAAGGGCAGAATGTATGTACTTTGAAATGTTAACTGAGGCAAGAGATGAATTTCCATTGGCAAACCATTCTGACCATAGATTTTTATTTCAGTCACTTGAGTCATTCCTGGCTAGGTTTTCCAAGTCTCAGTAAATATGCTGGATGCTGGTACATGCTCCTATTGCTGCCTACACTTTTATCCATCTGTTATCATGGCACTATTCCTACTTAGAAGTTGGTCAGACCATTACACTAGGTAAGAGGTGCCAAGGGAGTGTGGGTTTAGACATTTACAAAAGCTCTTCTGCAGGCTATCTGTGCTCTGAGGTAGGATTGCCACATTGATGCCACATGCTTCCTCACCTCATGACATCTGTTGATGCTGAAATGCCAAAAAAACCCCTGTGTAAGTACAAAATGGACCTCTCTGTTGCTTATATATGTTGAAAAAATTGATTACAACAGATATGTTTCATGAGATCACATCCTTTTCCAAATACAGAATCACCTTGCTGTTGTTTTTAAAACAGTTTTATGACTCATAATGTCTTGGTTCAAGAAAGTTTGTATTGATCCTAAGTCACCTAGGCTCAGTAGCTATCTTGATTAAGACATATGTACCTCGAGCTTGATGGCTAAGTCTTGTTGCTACAGATCATCAGCATGAAGTTGTTTGATTACGATTTCATCACATAATAGTGTTTTTGATGCATTATACTGTATTTCTCATATTTGATTTTAGTTTTTTTCTTGACCAATTCCTTTCCTTGATCAGTTTATTCAGACTAATTGCTTGGTAAAGTATTAAGTTATTTTAGAGTAAGTTCTAAAATGTGCTCAAACACATGATCAGATGTGACTTGAATTGTAGCAGCTTGACAAACCAAAGATCAGCTGAGCTGTGGTACCTACCCTTATACTTGAGTACCCACCCTACTCGATGAGTGCACCCTCAGTAAATTCGCAGATGACACCAAACTGGGTGGGAATGTTGGCATGCTGGAGGGTAGAAAGGCTCTGTAGGGATCTGGACAAGCTGGATTGATGGGCTAGCATCAGTGATATGAAGTTTAACAAGGTGAAGTGCCAGGTCCTGCCCTGGGTGACAACAACACCATGCAATATTCCAGGCTTGGGGATGAGTGACTGGAAAGTGGCCTGGTGGAAAAAGACTTGGAGATGCTGGTTGAAAGCCATCTGAACACAAGTCAGCATGTGTCCAGGTGGCCAAGAAGGCCAATGGCATCCTGGCTGTATCAGCAAGAGTGTGGCCAGCAGGACCAGGGCGGTGATTGCCCCCTGTACTCAGCACTGGTGAGGTCACACCTCAAATCCTGGGGTCAGTTCTGGGCCCCTCACTACAAGAAAGACATTGAGGTGCTGGAGAGAGCTCAGAGAAGGGAACAGAGCTGGGGAAGGGTCTGGAGCAAAAATCTAATGTGGAGCAGCTATGGGGGGCTGGGGGTGTTTAACCTGGAGAAAAGGAGGATCAAGAGTAACCTTATCATTCTCTACAACTCCCTGAATGGAGGTTTAGTGAGATGGGAGTTGGTATCTTCTCCCAAGTGACAGGTGATAGAATGACAAGAAACAGCCTCAAGTTGCGCTAGGGAAGGTTTAGATGGGGTGTCAGGAAAAATTCCTTCACCGAAAGGGATGTCATGCATTGGAACAGGCTGTCCAAGGAAGGATTGGAGTCAACATGCCTGGACGTATTTAAAAGATGTTTAGATGTGACATTTGAGGACATAGTTTAGTGGTGGACTTGGCAGTGCTTGTTTAACAGTTGGATTCTATGACTTTAAAGGTATCTTTCAACTTGAACATTTCTATGATTCTGTATTGAATCTCCACTGTTAAATGACTGCAAAGAAATTTGTGCGACATTTTAATGAGTTAGCTTATGTCATCATAACAACATTAATTGATAATAAGACAACTTTAAATGTTACTAATGTGACCAAAAATATGACTGAAACATGTTTTAAAATTCAGTCAGAATGGGAATGAACATTTAGTCCTGTGGTGTGGCTACATTGGAATCTAAGTTCAACAAACAGTAACTTGATTGCTTATAATGATATTCTCAGCTTATCCTTACTTTGTATCAAAATGTATTAGAATAAACATTGGTAGAAGTAGTGTAATCACAAGGAACTATTGTGTTTTAATTTCTACGGCAATGGGCTGAAAGTGCACATGCTGGTAGTTACATGAGCTTATCTAAGGAGAGGTTCTTTGTTAAGCACCATATCATGATTGTGTTCAGTGATGTGTGTGAATCCTTGTGTATAAATACTTATAAGAGATTTCTTCTACAACTTAGGATGTTTCTTACAGGTTTTTCACTACTGCTTCATAAACAGAAGTTGAAGTGGAAATGTAATTATTTATTACACCAAAGAACAATAAGACCTGTGAGATTGCATTTTAGATCTAATTTTCTATTCACTTATTTTCTGTCATCGTTTGTAGGATCATTGCTGGGTCTGCTTGTTCTTATTTTGAATTATATTTGAACCTTTTAATTCAGCATTATTATGGTTTTCATTTAATATCTTAAAAAGAATTTGAAGTCACAGATTGTACTGTAGTAGATGTACATTTTTAATACAAAGTTCAGAGAAGAAATGGCAAGGATTTTGGATCAAATTCCGAGTTTTCCCATTCTGTTCCTGATGCTCACTGTGGCTCTTGAGACTGGATGGGATTCAGATAAAGATTACTATCTCTAAATTTAGTTGGCTATGAATAGGTATCCAGCCTCCTTTGAGAGTAAGTGAAGATCGAGTCAAACCCCCTGATGGAGCCTGGAGAGGGAATTGGGTATCCTAGAGAGATACCACTAAGAATACATCGTAGTGTGAGCTCTTGATAATGTGAACTCAGAACTCTAGACTAGGATCGAGGTGATGAAATATGAGTACCTAATACCATTTGAAGCATGTTAGAGTATCATTCTTTGCTTGCTTGTTTGCAATACAGAAGGCACAGGTCTTCTGCAGATACTAGCTCACATCTTCCAGCTCCTTTTTTATGTTTTGGAGTGTTAATGCATGTTTTTAAGTAAAAAGCCTTCTCAGTAGAAGGTGGTGTCTTGCACTTTATGTTTGTGGCTTTTTCACATTCTGGCAATATGAAGAAATTATATTATCATTATTTATTTTGAAGTATTTTCCCCAAAAAGTTGCTCAAAAAAGTGTTTCAACTCAAAAA
>VWZT01010375.1:44534-129496 GCA_013397055.1 Pachycephala philippinensis | reverse complement strand
AAAAAAAAAAAAGCTGTTTCTTTACATGAGCATACACATTTCCCATTCCTATGCAGCAGTTTGTCAGTTAATCTCTGAGCGCCACAAAAATATTCCTTAAGTGTCCTGTTGGTTGACAGTTGCTATCAGCATTAAGTAATCATTTCTTTGCACATTGGCTGTCACTTCAGACACATAAGATTAATCAGTGCCTTTCATAACACCCTTCTGGAAATGGAAGTTCTTAGTGCACTTATCTTTTCCTCTCACTGTTTTCTTCCTCCTTCTTTCTGTGCATGTCAGTGAGAGAGCGACTGTCTGAATACTTTATCTTTAATGGAAATGTTGCTGAATTAAATTAAATGCTTAAATAAACATCAAGGAGGTTCTCTAGAGTGGAAGTGAGTTAATATTTTCTGAATGCTGGCTAAACAAGAAAGTAAGATTACAGTTGGGCAGTAATTATAAAACCTACTCCATATGAACAAAAAAATTTCAAACTTTAGACATGACAAAAACATTGGAGAAAGATTCATTTGAAACTGGGCAAGAAGCCTTTACTACCTTAATCTCTAGACTTTTACAAAATATTCCTAGGTTAGACATTCTGGAACACTTTAGAAGAGGGAGTTTCATATTTAATCTCTACCTGATTCAAGTGAAAGTTTATTCTTCAAATTTCCATGAAGTCTGGGGTGGAATAATTTTTTTTTTTTTTAGGATTATAATTTTCATATATAATTAACATTGTAAAAATGAGTTAAAATTTCTATTTACATTCAAAAATATAAATGTAGCTCTTTGATATGTAGTCGTTTGTTGATCGTTTAGAGCAAGTGGTGACAGAATTATTTATTAAGAATGTATCACACAGTTTTTCTCTTTCAGACCATAGGAACTAGAAGTATATTTATCATACTCCTTTTTTTACCCATTTAGAATGGTTTTCATGTCAATGGGTAAACATTTTATGATATAACAAATGATTCAGGTGGGAACATGTCACAGAGTGACTCAAGCCCTGTGAATCTCCATGAATAGGGCAGTGATTCCAGTCTTGGTGGACCTCAAAGAAACCTTAGATTTAATTTACCTCTTGCAGAAGTGAGCAAGAAATTTCTGTAGTCTGAAGTGATTTTCTCTGACCCTATTTCAACAGCAAAAAATATGTGTGAATTACTCTTTCAAGCTTCATTAAAAGCATATCAGCAGATGGCTAAACCAGTGAAATCATGGTTCTGTCAGTCTCTTTCTACAGGGGTAAAAAAAAGCAAAAACCTTAACTTGTCTAAGCAGTAACAAGGGAGATGCTAAACATTAATCTCTCCCTAGAAACCAGTCATTTCTTTGGAGTGTTCCCTGTTGAAGCTAAGTGTTCTGTTCCTATGAATTAGTGGGAAATTTCATTTTGTGGCATGTCAGACATAAAAAACTTAGTGCACTCTCTCAGTAAGACACTGTGTGCTGTGCAAAATGTTCTCAAAGATGCCTAATCACACTTTCTATTCATCCTGATGCACCTTTGATTATGAATGCTGAGAGTGTTACTGGATTCTGCAGGTTTTGTGCTATAAGAATATACTAGTTTAGCTCTGATTTGTAATGGGAATTGTACATTCACCCTGTTGTTTGCAGACAGATTAAAAAAGGTAAATATTCAAATGTTTTCAGTGTTTATTGTTCTAAGTAGAAAAAACAGAGGAATACTGTAAAAGGTGTATCCTACAAGGGAACCAGATAATGTAGAATAGTAAATTTGGCCATTTTTATTGTAGTTTTTAACTTATTTTTTAAGTATGACTTGTGACCATAGCTACATTTCTTGTAAAGCCACATAAAATACAAGCTGATTCTTATGTGTCTCTGAGTATATTTGTAAAGCTGATTTGAATTTTACCTTCAGTCAGAATCAATTCTGTTAAAAAAATACATGGTTGACTCTCTGCTCTTCAGTGACCTCTGAACTTCTCAGTGAACTTCATTTCAATGAGCCATGACTAACCTGGCAAAACAGCATGTTGTCAAGAAGGTTGCTATCCTAGAAGACTGAATAAAAAGAAAATAAAAAAAAAAATTCATCTAGAGAAATGGCCTGTGCTATAGATATGTTCTGGGGTTGAAGGCTTGTGGATTTGCAATAATACCTGAATGTTTCTGAAAAAGAGATTCCAAAATATTGTTTCCCTTAATTTTTCAGGATAATTTGAGATAGTAAAATGAATCAATGGAAAATGGAAAAAATAAATTTAAAATAATATCTGTAACTGGAAATTCAGAAACTTTTGATTTACTTGTTCACCTCCGTATTCTTCCCCTGCTTTTAGGCTCTCATGCACACTAGTTGACACTGTCAAGTGTTTAATCATTGTTTATTGGATTTTTCACGGTTTATAGTCAACAGGTTTTCCAAATTATATGTAGGTATTACTGAAGACTTCCTCTACATTTTGTATATTTATTCAGGCAGGTAGCCAAAGTTATCATCTTTATTTTTCTTCATTGTGGGTTGGTTTTGGCTGTGGGCTGGGGCTTTTTTGAGTTTTTTGGTTTTTGGTTGGGGGATGGGGTGGCTGGCTGATTGGTATGGATTATTTTGGATTTTTTTCCTGAACAGCTAATAGAAACTCTAATTGTGCAAGTTAAGTCTATAATTTCTTCTATACTATTGTGTATTAGAGAGCTAAACTAAGCAACATGGTTTGTCTTTTACATTAAATACTTCTCTCATAATGTTCTTACATTCCTGAATTTGGCTTAAATTTATATATGCTAGAGACAGATTAGGTCCACAAAATCCAAATCCTGAATTCAAGTAGTGGTTATAGTAATAAGAGCCAATTGCAACGTTCTGATCCTTTTCACTACAGGTGTTTGAAACAATGAACTTAATAAAGATTTGCACTTACAGATCTTGCAAGAAAATGGAGTCAGAGAATCATGGAAAAGCTCTCAAAGACATAAAATTATATTGTAATTCATTGCAAAAAGTTGTTCATAAGAGTAAATTGCAGAATTAAACAGGATTGAACAACATGGAAGTATAAGAACTTACAATTAACTACCAATTTGCAAATTGTAGTAATGACCAAACTACACTCTTTTAAGAGTTGATCTGTAATGCAAATAAACTATGCTATGCTGTTCTAGAGCTTATCATTAATTTGTGTCAAATTAAATATGAGTGAATTCATTCATAGTGTTCATTCAGAATTAAACTCTATTCTTTAATTAGAAGGAAGAATCTGTCTTTATTTTCAGCTAGAGTGCTGAAGCTGGTCAGTTATAAATATTCCCTTCAGTCTCTTTTAAAACACAGATTTCTCCTGAATACATTGAAATATTTAATGGAATAATAATAATAAAAAAAAGTGTTACTGGTGTATTGAAATTATGTTCTTGCCCAGCAAAATGGATATAATGAGAATATAAGAAATATAAACTATTGGTAAACTGATTATGAGTTATAGACTGAAGCTGCTTGTACTGCTGATCACTAGCATGGTTCCTGGAATGTTTTCAGCGCATAACAACTTACAATAATACAGGTCAGTTGATGGTCAAAATTTGCATAATAGCTTGCAGAATACTACCCACAGCCAGTCTGGATGGAGTCATTCTGGTTTGGGCTGAATTGCATTTCGGGGAAAGGGCTGGTAAACCCTTACAGACAGGAGCTCTGCTGTGCCACTTGGACTCAGTTTTAGAGAACAAACATTGATCCATTTGTTTTAAGATGTGGCCCTGAAGCCCTGCCCGTTAGGGAGACTGAGTGCCCAAAACAACACAACTCATACCGTGGGAGGAAATGCTGTAATGGCTAAGTGGGGTACAGATTTAACATCTAATTTTCTCTCTTAAAATGTTTTAGGACTGTGTTGTATTAAATTTTAAGACAGATAAATAAGACAATGACTTGTGTTGATGAGAGGCATGCTTCTTCCATACTCTGTAAAGTTAGTTGTACCTAGCTCAGGTATATGGTCAGGTGTTTCAAGTCAGGTAAGATTAATGTCCCACTGACATCCGTTCTCTTTTCGCTCAGATGATGTTTGTACACTTGAAGAAGGGGAGATAGATTTGCAGCTCTGTGGTTCTTCGTTCTTTTTTGCATTTTCCAGAAGAGAGGTTGAGCAGCCTTCGAAAGTTGTCCTTCTAGCACTTTCAAATATTTTTCCTGTCACTTTTTTTTATTCAGTACTAAAGTGTAATCTGCCAAATTAACTATTTATAAAATTGAGTTGATTCCAAGTAAGATTATGGTGAGTCCAGGTATTAAACTTGAATATTTCATTTTTTCTGTCAAGGTTGGGTGGTGAATACCACTAGACTACAGACCTAGAAACTTTAAATTTGCAGCTAATCAAACATACATACCCACACACAAAGCGTGTCAAATACTCTCTTTAGCCACTGTGGGCTGAACAGATCTGATTGACTTTAGTTGAAGTCTGCTATATTCAAGGAATAGTTAACCCTTCTGCAATTAAAATAATCTTTTTTTTTTTTTTTCACATGTTGTTCATAGGAACGATTTGATTGCCTTAAAACATTTTATATCTTAATTTTAAGTCATCTGTTTAGGATGAACTTCAACAGACCTACCTTAAATCACAATGAATCTTTAACAGTTCAGAAGTGTTTTATGGGAAACACATAACCTCAAGATACCTGTCGGGATTTATTGGCATTTTTTCCAAAGACAATTATTGATGTGCATTGAAGCACATTAACAGTTTTTGAATATTACAACAGTCACCGCTGTGCATCTCTTCTAGATGTGTATTGCATAAGTTAGCAAATGCTCTTTATCACATCAAGACTGGAGAGCATTTATCATCCATAACTCTTCTTGGGAAAAAAAGGGGGGAAATAATAATTGTATTACAACATTTTTAGAAAGCTAACTGGAGTTTGTGTAAGTTCTTTCATTAACCCTGATATTTAGAATGGTCACATTGTCCCTATGTAGAATTAAAAAAAGACCTTAGTAAGAGTCGTATTCATAGATGAGAAATTATCTATACATTTTTTTCTGCTACTTTTCTGGAACACCATAGAAAGCAGGAGTTTATAACATTTATCATCAAACTTTTGTGACATTTCCTTTTCTACAAATATAAAATTGAATTTCCTCAAAATTAGTGTGGACAGGGAGAAAAAGGAAATACAGATACTAAACTGAAGGTCAGTTGCTGGACTTGTGTCTGGTTCACTAAACGGTCTAAAATAAATCACAACTTCTCCAGTTACATTTGGACTATTCCACAGAAAGCTGTAATGGTTCTTTCTCTTATGAGCATTGTGAATTAAAGTCTGAGCAGGACTCTAACATCCTGAAACGAGCAAACTCTCTAAAAGCAGCATGTCATCATTTGTGTAAGACAGAAGAAAGAATGGTGGAGTCTGAAAAAGCAAGAATATTTTAGAAAACATAAAACAGGTCTGCAGAAACTGAGTCAATCTTATAATAAATAGCCTAGATCGGACAGAAAACTAAAGAGAGAGATAAATATTTATTTGCACCTCATCTGTTGTGGCACCAGATTTTCTGGGGTTTTTTTGCATCTGAACTCTGTAGATTAGCCTCATCTTTACTTATATCTGAGATGACATTTGCATAAATTGGCAAAGGTTTCAGTTTTACTGAGGACACTTGTAAATCTCACCAGGTAAATGTGAGATTAAAATCAGATACTGCTTACCTATCTAGCTGATCTTTGCTCAGAGTGATAAACTGTCAGCTGTGAATGCTGATATAAGTTATTCTTGAAAAAATGATTGTAAAAGGGATAGAAAATGGCAAATTCATAATGCCTTCTTGTCAGGTAGATTGTAATGAGAACAGAAAATATCAAGAACTAATTTTTTTCTGGTGAAAATCGTCAAGCTGTAATGAGAACAGAAAGTAGCACAAATATATACCGCTTCTCTGAGCTTCCTAAAATGCAATGTCTCTGTTGCCCTCAAATGGCATTTTCCAGGTTCTCTTGGTCTGTTCATTCTACAGTGGTTTGTTGTTTTTTTTTTCTCTCAGATTATAAGAATATAATGTGGTTGTGCAGTTTTTTCACAAGACATTTTAGAAATAGTATATGCCTTTCATCATTGTAAAAAAAAAAAAGTAAGATTATGACACTTCCCAGCTAAGCATGAAGAGTTTAAACCAAGCAGAATCAATCTGGGTCTGCTTGAGGAGGGTTGTGGGTGGTTTGGGGCAGCAAATATAAACTTCATTCACATTATTGAGTGGGATTTAAGAAAAGAAGCTTGAGTTTGAAATGCTGAATTATATTTAATATGACTTTTAATAATTTCTAGAACTTCATTTATGTCTTTTATCTACTTATAGTCTTTTTATTAAGAATGAATATTATGTATTTTCTTATCTTCAGAAATTCTGGGAACTTGGTGAGTTAATTTTCTAATTGGTGGCACAAAAGACTCTATCAAGCACACATGCTCTGGATAGTCCTTTTGACAAAACGGTTTCATTTTCTGACATATTGATTAAAACAGATTCATGTTAAAAAGAAGCTCTTAAAAAATTATGTTTGGGCTCTGTGATTCTGTGATAATTTTTCAAACCTGCTTTTGCAGACAGAATCCTTTTACAATAGATCAACACTGAATTTTTTTTCAAATCAAATTAGCAAACATACAACTTCCTAGAGAATTCATCAGGTTTTTGAGAGGAAGCTGTAAAGGCAGATTAGCCAGTCCTACAGATAAGCATTTTTCTCTAAGTGTGTTTTTACCATACTTACTGCAGTTATATAACACAAAGTAGTTACCAAATCATGATCAAATCATGATAAATAGAGAAGCACTCATTTCCTCTTTTTTTAAATCATCTTTTTTTTTTTTTTTAAGAAGGATCGTTATTGATGGAATGAGAGTAAAATGTGTTCTTTGTAAACTTGTAGCCACCTAAGTCCTCTGGGTTTTGTTGTGCCTCTTCCTTCAGCAGCTGGGTTTCCCAGTTGTTTGCAGTGATGCCTTAATGTGAGCATTCATCCTACCAGACCTTGCATTGTGGTACTATCTGTTTTCCACAACTTTTGTAATTATTGACTTTTGCTGGTTTATTCAGTTTTTGTTAAACTCTTAAACCATTTCCTACTTTTATTTGTGTGTCTGCTTTTTAAATCAGTTCATTTGGTTTGTTGATTTAATTCAGGGAGTGCTTTTACGTAAAACCAGACAAAAACAGGCTTGCTTCTTCTCTGTCTTCATGTGTTCAGCACAGTTTATTCTGCAATTTCCTAGATTAAATTTTGTCATAAAATACTCGATTTTGTTGCAGATATGGCTTTGTTTTCCTACTTGCATGATCAACCTTGTCAATTAAATTCATTAATGACTATTGACAGCAATACTATTCCCATAAGTCATTGCTAAGGAATGCTTTGGCAATATTATGCCCTATCTACAAATTCGTTCTGTAAGATGCAATGTCCCATGAAGAATTTATTGGGCAAATACTCTGTTAGAAAGAGAGAACTGAAAAGAGCTGGTACTCTCTGAGTGAGCTACAGATTTACTGTAATACATTATAGTTGTAATGTACATTTTTAACTATGATGGAAAAGTAGCTAATGAAGCATTAAAGGATAATGTTTTTTCTGAGTGCCAATGTAGCATAATCAGGGAGATTGAGGCAAAATCTTAATAAATGAATGAACCAAGATAAAATGGATCTGTCAGATTGGTTACACAGGTAAATGTTCAATCAACAATAAGACCTCCTACAAAAACTAAGAATGGTGAATTATATGAATATAGGTAGGCATTTTGGGCATGATTTCCCTTCCCAAAAATCACTACGGAATGGACAGTTAGCTGAATTAGTATTTGGACAATTTGTTGGTTTTTGGTTTGGTTGGGGTGTTTTTTGGTTTTTTTTGTTTTTTGTTTTTTGTTTTTGTTTTTGTTTTTGTTTTTTGTTTTTTTGTTTTGTTTGTTTTTTTGTTTGTTGGTTGTTTTTTTTTTGCAGATACCAGTGTAATATAAACACTTTTCTGTTGCAATTAAATTTTTTAAATTGGCTTACATGATTCTGAATTTATACTAATCATATCTGAAAACATAGCAGTAGAAACTCAAGATTTTTTGAAAAAAAGTCTGCTTAGTTGTTTGTGCAGAATAATTAAAATGACTGCACTGAAATGCCATTTTAATGAAAAAAGATTATTTCTAAAGTGCTGGGTTTATATTAAATGCAGATGATTGGAGGACATGATTTTAACTGCTTTGATGTACAAAAACATTCACTTCTGCACACTGGAAACTGCTTCCAGATCTGCCCTTGAAGACAGATGTGAACTTTCCACTTCATTGCCTAGAGATGTTTTTTTTGAAGAGAGCTCCATAAATGGTTCATTTTACAAGCAGACTGCATATTATTCTGGTGTCAAAGGCTTGGGAATTGATTACATGGACTTTAATGCAGATATGATAATTTCTGTTGTGTTCTAGGATGCAATTTGAATTCTCTGTGCCATACATCCAGAGTTGTGATCTCTGTAATACACTCTTCATGCATTTATATCTGCATCTCTCCATAACCCATGTTGACAAAGACTCTTGCTTTCCAAGGTTATTTAAAATTTCTATCAAATTACAGTATAATTGATTTTTTTTGTTTTTATACTCAGGCAGATGCGTATTTTACTAAAAGGTTTGGTTGAAAAATATGATTTAAAAAAATAGAATGTAAATGAGAATTCCTAATTTAAGCTATGTAGTTGCATGAACTATGAGTAAGTTTCTATTCTAAAGAGGTCTTTCTTTAAAAGAAAAAAAAAACGAATTATATCCTGGTTTTATAAATGATGAACTAAGGTGACAATGAAGTAGCTAAATTGTTCAGGTGCCACAAAGCCAAGAACTAAAAAAATTATTTTGAACAGTTTTACCAAAAGGCTGTTGTGGTTTTTTGCTTTGTTTTGGTTTTGAGGGTTTTTTTGGCAGTGGTGGTGGGTATTTTTGTTTGATTGGTTTGGGTGGGTTTGGTTGGTTGGTTGGTTGGCTTAGTTTTTTCATTCATTTTTTTGGGGGGGGTTTTGTTGAAATTGTGATAATTTTAGAAAAATAAGGAGATTTAGACATCACCAACAAAATCTATTCCACTGTTTTGTTTTGGGACATTTGGGGTTTTTTGTAAAATGCTATTTCATTGCATTTAGACCATTCCTTGTAGGAGTATCCTGAGGTGAGTGGAGAGGTTGTAAATAGCAGAAAACTGTCTCTGAAGAATAATAAAAGAACAATAAAAGTGGTTGTAACATTTTTGCTCGGGATTGTTACACAGAAGAGTGGAGGTGCTACCTGAGGAAGACCCTCACTTTTCTTTAATCATCAGAATTCAACTGGCCATGAGTGGGCTTTCATAAGCCTGGAGAACAAAGATGAACACAGTTTTTCATTAACAATCTTTTGCAGAAAAAAAAATCCTTTTCAGCTTCTTTTCCATCTCCTTTTTTTCTTCCCCCCCCCTGCCCCCCCCCGTGACTAGAGAAAAGAAAGGAAGACAGAAAGTAATACAAAAGTTATGAAGGAAGAAGTTTTGGGCTTTGGGGTGGGTTTTTGGGAGTTTTTTTTTCTTTGTTTGGTTTTTTTTACTTTTCACTTTTCATCAAACCACTGAGAGCTATTGACTTCTTTGTCATTTTTATCTCCAGATGTTTGTTCTTGACTTATAAGAGAACATACAATTAAATTAATTAGAAGCTGACATTAGTATCACTCATCCTGGAAGATTGAGGATTGAATCATGTTATCTATGATGTAAACAGGTTCTTTAAAAGAGTGTTTCAACCAGGATTGAGCAAATGCTTCAAAATTAATTAAGACTTGAAAATTGACTTTTAATGAGAAAATAAGATCAGTCTATTTTGAATAACAACAACACATTTGACAACATAAAACTTCAAATGAATGTTGCTCTTATTTGTTTATTTTCTATTTATGTTAAGGGTTGTTTTTTGGCATTTTGAGTTTTTTAATAAGGGATAAAAATATAGAATTCAGTACAAGGTTTGGAGAATTAAAATTTTTGTTTGTTTTTTTGACTGATGTTAGTATTTTGGGTGTACAAGTAAAGTAAGATAGATGTTTGCTTCTGAAATGACCCAGTAAAAAGAGCAGTTAACTTTGGAACCCAGTAACACTTTATATTAGAACTCTTCAATAGTTTTCAATTTATCTAAAATTTTTACTAGGGACACTTTAGCATCAAATGCCCTTTTAAAACATGGTTCGAGAGAGGCCATGCTTTCAAGATAAAAGTTAAGCTTCCATGCACTTTCTGCTGACATTGTAAGAATGATACAAATATTAACCACAAGAATAAGGTTTTTCGAACCTGACAAAAGGGAAAAAACGATTAAGCATGAATACATTATATGTATAATAGTAATAATAATAATAGTAATAATAATAATAATAATAATACAAGAAATACAAATAGAAAATGTGTGATTTCAAAGTAGAGCCATATTTATTATATCTTTAGCATTATTGTTGCAGACTTTTATATAGTTCAAACCAAAAGCTATTTTCATGACAAAAGTAACTGTGATACTTGTTGCCAAAAGGGACTGTGAGTATAACACCTATTTACAGTTCACCTACATGGTGTGGGAAGGTGCTGAGCTTGTATCACGTGCATCTTGGTCTTGCATCACTTCCTTTAAAGATTATATTTTTAAAGTTTTAATATGCTTCTTTAGAAAGGTAATTATAATTAAAATTCATATTGTCTCTAGCTTTTTTGGTATTTTTATGCCAACACATAAAAAAAATCAATGGATAGAGAAATTATTGGAACAATAATCTTTGAAGAGAGAGAAGTTTCCACCCATAAATTTGATTATCTTACTATTAAATGCTGAAAGGTTGAGAATAGAAAACTCTTGGTGAAACTAGAAGGATTTTGGCATTAAAGAATCAAATCTGTTGAGAATAATGGCCCCTTCTGGACATAAAATTCTGTGAATATAGTGAGTGAGTTTGTTTGGCTTCCTGTGTGCTACAATACATGTGTATATGTGTGGATGCCTGTCTGTGTATCACTCATGCATATATGAGTGTAAAATTACGGATTTGCCCTTTTCATGAAAAATTTTTGAAGATGTATGAAGGCATCCTCTGTCTTCTCATCCAGGGGAAATTCTGAATCAGGTAATCTATATAAGTAATTGTGTAATTAATATTAAACCTGAGCTGAGTAGTTGCTTTGAGAGGATTCTTTTTCCTTCTCAAGATAGCAAAATGAAGTGAAAGTGTGACTAAGAAATGCAAGGAGATAATTTTGGAGGCACTTCATTTCACGCTATCTCTGTAGGTTTTTTCCCACTTTTTAGTCATTAAAGCAGTACTGTGTGTATTTTGAGATGTAAAAAAACTTAATTTTACAAGGGTAAAACAAATAGTTTTCAAGCATAATGGGTCTATTACTTGCTTTGCAAGTCCATCGGGAAATGGAGTACTCCTACTGTAGTTCAATTCAATATTTTGGGGCCTTGCCCTTACTTCCAAGGGGCTATGACAGATTTATTGACACTAATGAGACAGAAAAATAAATTCCCCACATTTCACAGTTTGTTTTTTTCTTTTTCCTAGCAGTTAAGATCTGTCTTTTCCTCTTATATTCAATATTTATATTGAGAGTTAGCAGTACTTTTGTTCTGGGCAGATTTACATGGGTTTAGATTATTTGGTATTTCCTTTGCATAATTTTATGGTCTCCTGAAAGTAAACTCAAGCTTATTATGTGTGATTGCTGGAGTATATAGGATTTATTTGCACATTAAACACCAAGAAAACATCTGCTTTAAGTCATACTGTAGCATTACAGTATGTTATGCTTTTAAACAGATTGTACTCATGTTTCTGTACGAAATATTGAGAAGAATTTTTAATGAATATTGGTCTGAAGTTTCCCAAGAAAAATGTTTTATTTTTAATTCTTCTTGTGCATATTTGCCAAACTATGGGAGAACACAGCATGCTCCCCTTTTCTGAGTTACAATTTTTGACAGGATTTTCTTGCTGAGTAAATGACATATTCCTTTTTAAGACAATCTTTCCAACATTTTCTGTCGTGTGGTGGCACAAGGGCAAAATTGTAGGCAGGAAAGTGCAAGGTCAAAACAATGAGCAGGACATACAGAAAAGATTATTGTCACTTAAAACGTGTCACCACAGTCTTCCTGAGAGCTGATCAGCAGAAACCTCAAAGGAGGATGAAGCCAAGAGACTAAAAAAGCTTGTTTTTTTTTTTTTTTCCCTTTTGCACCTGCACCTTGTCTCTCCCTTTGCCTTTCCCTAGACTTTGTACTGCTTTGCCTCAAAGCTTGGGAATTTGCCTCTTATCAGTGAAAGTGGCCACACCTAATGATAAAATGTTATTCTGCCCCATGTGTTGCAAAACCAAGAAGTGACTACTTCTGTGCTCTGGTGCTCTGCCATCTCTGCACACTGCCCATGGCAGGGAGGTCAGTATGGTTTTCACCTCCTCATTTTGGGTGTTTAGGAGAAATGTCCATTGGGAAGAGCTCAAGAAGCTGCTGGAAGGCCTGTGCACTTCTCAGCACGTACCATATCACACAGAGCCATGGTCATTCTGCACAGATGTCAAATCTATTTCCTTCATTTACTTCTTTTAGCTCTTTACTGCCCTGGCAGCTGCCAGAGTATCAGAACATGGTTACCTGCAAACATCTTACTGTATCTGTAGCTAATAATTAATATAATCATCCAAAGCCAGGTGAGGGACTTTCCTTCACTTTCTGCTGGACCTGTGTTCTCTTCCTTAAGAATAGTGTGTTTCCTTGACTATGAATTATCCTCCATTTTTTTGTCTGCTTGTTTCTGTGCCTGTCTCCCTCATTTTCGGGCACCTAAAGGATTCAGATATCATTCACGTGACACTGAAAGCAAACATTATACATAAATCATTGCTAATAAACTGAAATGATAAAGCCATGTAAAATAAACATAAGTGATAAAACAGATATGTACACTGTGATTCTGATTAAAAAGATGAAGAGATGAACTGAAAAGTGAGAGTCAGTGGAAGTGTCTTCAGCTATTTAGAGCTTTCAAATATCAGATCATTTATTTAAGTATCAGATTATAGATTTAGGTCCTTTCTTCAGGCTACTGTTTTAAGAAAGGTTTATCTTTGGACTTTAGTGTAGGCTCTGAGCAAATCTCAAATTCATCCTTGAAGTGAGTTCTGTGTGGAGCACAGTTTGCTGCAGGCTCTCTCCCTAATCAGGAATAGATAAAATAGTCAGACCACCAACACTATTCATATCTGGGGAGAGCATCCCATAGTCTGCTGAGTGAGTTTGAGTAGCCAGGGTCATGACTTTAGCTCCTCAGTTAAGTATTTAAAATTTAGGTAAGATGAGACTGGATGGAGCTAGGAGTTTAAAAAAAAAAATTAAAAATCAACTTTTATTCTTCAAGTACTGACATCTTTGTTCATAGCATTTTACTTGAAGCATGCAGATCCCTCTTCATAACACAATTAATGCATTAAGAGATAAAATGGGGACAAAAGACAGACACATTTCTATCTGTCTTAGCAGAGATTTTTGGTTTTGTAAAGCATATTGTTCGGGTGAACTTTACATGTTAGTTTTAGGATTATCTGATTTGCAAGAGCAAGCAAAATGCAAAATGACTCTTCAGAGCAATGATGTTTATCCGTTGTCTCTGTGCTTCTATTGGGGATGACCAAAATAAAAAGTTTTTACACAGAATGTTTAAGGTGTTTGTATATGTGACCCATTAAGGTTCAGATAGAAAGGTTGCATTTGTAGTTTATAACTAAATATATATTGTGACATGTAATAAAAAGAACAGTTCTCCTTTTTGCTACAGAACCTAGTTCCATAGCTAAACTCTTTTTTTTGAACAAAACCAATTTTCTCTAGACTGTCTGTAAAAGGTCAGCCTTGAACACAGAATTGAATAGACCACAAACTCTTCAGGGGATGGTGTTGTTTGTTGTTTTAGTGCCTTCTGTGACACTGGACATTTTGTCAGTTCAGAACAAATAATAGCGATGATGGGATGGGAATAGTCACGTATTCTGCTGACCAGTTGTGTGGGGAATAGTGATTCAGCTGCTAGGAGGCACAGAAAACAGTTAGTCTTTGAGACTGTTGTAATAAAGGGTACAAAGGAGCTCAGTGAGGCTTCTCAACATCTACATATAGCCAGAAAGGATTACAATAGCCTGATAATTTTTAAAGCTCTGACTAAATTGGTTTATAAAATAACTATTTAATAAAACTTTATTTTTACCATAAAATTATGACTTCAGACACTAACACAGCCTTGGATTTCTTTGGTCTATATGATCTACAGAGATCTTTAAGAACTACAATTCTATCAAAGCAAGTTAGTAATAGCATCAATAGAGGTCATATTCTGCTATTCATTAATGTAAAACAGCGTGGTCATTTGTCACCTATGCAAGCAAACTGAACTTGTTTCAGTCATTTAATTGGGTATCTCCTTAAAAGAACCTGTGAAAGAGAATGTCACTGCAACAATTTTTGTCTGACTCTGATTGTCAGATATACACTGAAATATGTTTATGAATGTAACTATTATCTTCCTATCCTGCAAGTAAATTCTCTACCTGCAGTGGCTTTTATGAGTAAAATGAGATACCAAAATAATACTGAAACCACTCTGAGATGGACTTTGGAGATAAGAAGACTGCTTAATCAGAAGATTCTATTGTCATTTATGTGTACGAACAGCAAGCTGATTTTCATGTGTATTTTGTTGTAAAAATAAATATTAAAAAGTATCTTAAAGGTTTAATAAACAAAAGATTGGCCTTCGAATGATGCCCATATCCACTTTATTGTTTTTTCCTCCCTAAGGTTGTTTTTGCCATGGTAACAGAAGTGGTCACCAGGGGTAGTAAAGTAAAGCTTGATGGGAATTTCTCTGTGTAAGACTGAGGAGGAAGGGTCATGCCTTATTTTTGGGCAACAGCACCCCTAGAGCTAAACCTGCCAGTACAAAGGAGGACTTTTAGTCATCTTGTTATAGTGATGCATGAAAAAAAGCAATAAACATATTACAGTGCAGTTAGATGCAGAGTAAAAACAAATACAGTGATGTTCCCCTCTCCTCAATAAAAAAGCAGTTATTTTTCCACAGCTTTGGTTCTTTTGCATCTGTGACAGTGTATACATACACTGGGGATACATTTTTGTGCATTGACAGCATAATTCTAAGCCTCTAAGGGACTTCAGCAAAATAACTAAGAGAAATTAAAGTATACACAGACACTATACACATAAAAATCCTATTATCTACTAAATTTAATTGCTAAAATAAAAATTCCCATACAACAGAGCAGTTGCTGAAAATATACAAAATTTGAGCTTTTTCTGAAGGTGCTAAGATTTATCTTGAAGTAAGATAAGGGTATACACATTTCAGAATTGCCTTCACTTGAAGAAGTAGGTCATCTTTGTGTTGTCATATTCTGTATTTCATCTGTACATAATCGAGTGAAATATTCAGCAGTCCCAACCCTATTAAAGTTAAGGAGCAGGTAATTCCTGACACTTGGGAGAAACACTGATTCCTCTGTTCTTCTCTGGTAGTCTGCTGCAGTATTTACAATTCTCTTCATTTATGGCTTGATGTGGAAGAAAAAGAGATCATTGAAAATAGCTTACTTTATTTCATAGTTGTGATGGCTTATAAGTAAACATATCAATTAGTAACAATAATGAGAGGGTGAGATAAACTTGGTCTTCCTCAAGCACATATCTGAGAAAAAGATAAAAGATGGTATTTTGTTTTGCATTGTTCAGATAACAATCTCATCTTGGTTGCAACTTCAGCAAATAAAAAAAGCATTCTTAAACTGAAAAGGTAATCCCTTCCTCCTTCTGTTGACAAAATTCTTTATCTGCAGGGATTTTTACAGTTGTTTTTTTTCTAATTTGATGCTTTAAATTCATCTGAACCAGTGTTTGGGGGTTTCTATGGTCTCTCTTTGGTGGCCAAAAGACACCTTGATGTTTAAAGTCTGTGAATCTATTTAATGCTAATGATATAATGCATTCTGCTCATGAGTGCTATTGCAGAAATGCAGTTTTTAAAACTGGTAGGATTTCATGGATCACTGAGTGATTTTGTTGGCAATCACATATATTGAAATTAACTGTGTTTCTCTGTAACACACTCCTGTTGTATCATACTCCAAACTTCAAATCACTAATGGCAAGGAAGGTCTTCTAATTTCAAAGCTAAATTTGTCCATGGACAATTAATATCCATTTGGTTTGCAGCCAATATACCTTTCCTCCCATATAAGCCATATTTGTGGGATTCATTTCCCTAGGTTAAATTAGCCAAATTTTTCTACCCTTTTCTCGAAAAGTCAGCCATCTGACTAAGCATTTGTTTGCACATAATTTCTCCACTTGGGGTGGAATCCAAAAATAAGTTTAAGTTCCTAAGTGACGTTTTAGACAAAATTTATGTGTAAATTCAAGAGAATGAGCCTGGAAAACTGCCTGTGACCTCCACAGACACGGCATCTGTGAAAACCTTTCTGAATTTTTTCTAATCCTGGATGCCATAGAGGCTCCACTGTGGACCCGGTCTCTGCCAAGCTGTCTGCTTTTACACAGTTACCTCCTGCCTGCCTACCACTGTTTGGATAGAGAAAATGTGGGATTTTAGTAATTTTCTTGTATCTTTTTTTTCTGCCAGATCTACTGTCTGATTTGGTGGTCATGCTCTGAATATTTATGTTTCTCTATCAATCTATGTAACATCGGTGGTGACTTTTTTATATGTAGGTCTAGCAATTTGAATATTACCCCCAGAGGTAGGAGATCTAAGTCCTCAGTTTGTGTGGGATTTGAGTTTGTAGATCACACATCCCAAAGAAATGCTGAGACCAGCATTCCCATTCTAGATGGGTATGTAACCTTCCCTCTCTCCACTCTTTTGTTCAGGCAATGTCTACCACAGGCAGAGCGTCACAGCAAGGAAGATGTACAGACCTGGGGAGTAGAGAGTGATTTGTGGATGAATACACACAGCAGACAGATACCAATGAACAATTGTTAATATTAAAATACTCACCACCTCAGTGAGGCCCTTGGGTGGTCTCTGCTGGTCAGACAGTCACCAGTCAGGTCAGCAAGCATCAACTTCTCCACCTCCTTGGAACATACCAGCCAACCTTTGTGATTGCTGGGGTGTTACCATCCACTTCTCTGTATTTTCCTTTTGGCTTTGTATCTCTTCATGTCAGTATATTTTTTCCTGAATTTTTCTCCCTGTGACACTATGTGGTTTTACTCTTTTTTACTTTTTTTTTACGTTTTCTTACATCACCTGGCTTTCCCTAAAATACCATCTCAGCAGCCTTTTTCTCAGTAAAACTGAGCTGAGGACTCTCAGCTGTGCTGTACCAGCCCAGGCCTTGAATCAGACACCGAACCTCTGAGCTGAGCCTTTCAAGAGTTCCTTCACTCCTTTTGTTTGCAGAAAGGACCGTTCTGTAACAGGCAAGGCAGAGCTCTTGCTTGATGACTGAAAAACAGACATTCACAATGAATGTTAGATGTCTGCCCTTTTCATAATGACATTTGATTATTACAAAATTGAGTGAGGAGAACAGTGTCACAGAGCTACTTTGTTCTGTCCAGCAATATTGGGTTGTAAGGGTTGCTGAAAACACAGGGAGAAAGCCATGGGTTCAGAGTATTAAAGCACTGGTATCACTTATGCCAGTCATAGTGTCTACTGGCAATTCAGGAACCAAAGAGTGTGAAGAATTCTGTAAAGAACTAAGAAGATTTATCTAGTGGAGACTGCTAAAAGAAGATGATGTCCATTTCCCAAGTCCTAATAAATTTATGTTGACAGGCTAACTGAAGAGATAGCCTTAGGGAAAAGCTTGCATTCAGGGCATGAGGTTAACTGAGGAAAAGACAAGTCTAAAACTGAGGCATATGACTTCATGGTACAAAATTTGATTTTACAGAGAACCATTCTGACAGAGAATCAGGAGCTAGAGGCCTGATTCTGGTGCTATAAGAAGATTTGTGTAGGCTCTTTTGTGATCGAATATCCACATGATAATAAAAAAACATTGTATGAAACACATATAGCTTTGGGAGTAGTATTTGCAATGCCTATACAGCAGCACAGAAAAATAAACTGGTAAATAGATGCAGATATTGAAAAAATCCAAGAGGACAATGTCAAGGTTCAATAAATCACTGGATATCAGGACAAATCCAGGTCATTTCCCTACTATCATATTCATCAGTATGGCAGGGAGGCAAGACTGGTGGTTCCATCTTTTGACAAAAATTAGTGCATTTTGCCAATCTGCTCATCATCACATTCCTTTCCTCATGTTGTCATTATTTTCCTTTTTAAGAGTTCTATCATGTGCTCAGCACAAAGCATGGTCCCTGAGTTGCAGAAATTTACTCCAGGGAGAAGATACTAAATAGGGACAGTGAGCAATGGAAACAGTGACTGGGTAACTGTTTTGGGTTTTAAACACTTAATACTGTTACTAAAGTTGCTAAAGTTGTTGTAGACAGTTCAAAGAACTGAGTCTGTGAAGGATTTAAATGAGGGAAGGGAAGTGATGATGAATCTGAGAAGGAGCAAGTGCATGAGCAGTGAGTAAGCTGCAGCTGAGAGGTACTAGATGGGATCTGCGTAATCAGCAGAGCTGGGGAAGAGCCAAAGGTAGATAGAAAAGAAACAGACATAGAGACCCTAGAAATTGGGTATGGATATAAGGAAATAAAAACAAAATAGGTCAAGCAAATGGTACTGCGAAAAGAATGTGAATTTAAAGTATAAATGAACATGTTCATAAAGAATACCTATATGGAAGTAATTTTTTGAACCATGGATTATTTCATGGCAGAAGCCACTTCATTATGTTTTTATGTAATTAAAGATGGCTAAGGCTGGATCCTGAGAAGCTTAATACGTTTAAGTACTGTCTTGTTCTCATGCCCTGTGCTGACTGAAGCTATACCACCACAAATAATAATGGCATTATTTCTGCTTACATGGTGAAATAAAAATTTTTCAGGCTGAATGGATAAAGCAAAATCTGCCCCCTTTTTGTGGATTTAAAATTTTTTGGACCCTCCAATAAATTTTAAAAAATAGCTATGATAATTATTTCTCCAACTTTGTATATTGATCTTCACAAACTTTATGAGAAAGCAATCAAAGATATTATGAAATTGGATCTTTTTCAGTAGTCTCTTTATGCTAAATGTTATCTAGTATTTTTAGTCCATTGCAGACTTCTAATAATAATATCATGATATTCTGTAGGGCAAATTTGTTTCCTGGAGCATTGTTTCTATTTTCAGTTTATAAAACACAGTACACAACATATTTATGGCTTCCAATACTGTTTTCTTGGAAAATAGAGGAAACTATGGTAAGAATTCCAGAAACCCCATCTAAAAGTAATATTTGCAAGAAAAATGAGTTATATTTCGCACATTCATTTAGAAAAAAAGTTTATATTTGCATTTCTTAATTAGTGCTTCCCAAACAAATGATGTGTAGTTGGAACACTTTAAGTCCCGTGGAGGAGAATAATAGATCCTGGAGGATTATGTTTAAATGCTTTTTTCAACAGAAAAACTAAGCCTAAATTATATTTAATAGTCTGATACAGAGCCATATTCAGTTTGGAGTTGCAAAGGATACAGTAACTGTTAGGGGAGGTAGCTGGTTCAGCTGATAAACTGCATTTATTGGGACAATATTATCAAGTACTATTAATAAATATTTTTTTGTGTCAATTACTAGAACTCACTAGTTTGGTCATTTCTAAGAAAGTAGAATAATAAATACACAAGGCAATTGTTTGATGACCTGAATGATAATGCATTCATTCTTGCTTTGCTTGTGCTTGAAAGAAAATTTGTCAGACAATTTTATACATGAAATAGCCTCTCCTTAGTTGCATTTCCGTAAAACTAGCCCATATGAGCTTTTCTTACTTAAGTTTTTTGTCATATCATCTGTGTTTCTTGTAACTTATATATCACTTACAAAAATAGCTGATCACGTATTTTAAATGTAGATTTTAATGTACAGTATACACCTCTTATCCATCAGTGAAGCTCATTTTGCACTAGTGAAGTAAACCTTCATTAGCTATTCTAGTATCCAGAAGAGTCTGGGTGTTTTCTTTCAGTATCTTTCTGTGCTTAAAATTTTCTTTTGCTATTTTAAAGGAACTATAAACCAAATCCCACTGGAAACAGTGTGATTACTCCTCTCATTTAGTAGCTAGGCAACTGGCAACGAGATCTTTTGAACAGATAGAAGCACTCATCCTTTTTCTGATTTTCTGGGAAGAAGAATAAAAAAAGTCAGTGTGCAGCAGGGATTTAGCAGTAAAGTGAGCAGAGAGGTGATCTTCCTGTTGAGTTACAGCCATAATAAATGTATACACTGATACCTATACAAAACTTCAAGAGGGGATTTCTGAAGAAAAACGCAGAGAGCCATGAGTGCCAGTTGGTCCCCTTTTTCTCAGGTTTGCAAACTTACAGGGACCTATTGATAGATTATAGAGGCTTTAGAAAGAAATATATGTTACAAATATGTAAGCAAACTTCATAGAGATAGGTAATCAATACTTTGGAAAAATGTCATTGCTGTTAGTTTTCCCATGGTCTTTCTGTATTTGTTCATCTTGGCTTTCTGGAATCTGACATGCTCCATTTCTGGAATGGTGCTGTGGATCTTCCTGCAAGAGCAGGAAAGAAAGGAAATAACTTACCAGTATGCATAGCATTCAGATTGAAAGAATTCAACTGTATCAGCTGAAAACACTGTATGATTTTATTGGTACTTTTTCAAATAAGTAACTTCATATGTTTGTTGTGTCACAGGTACAGGAATGGCTGTGCTTAAACTGCCAGACCCAAAGGGCAATGTCAGGACAACTTGGAGACATGGGCAAGGTGCCACTTCCGAAAACAGGCCCTTCACAACCAACGTCCAAGCCACCTGCTTCTCCTCAAAAACAGCCTATGCCTGCTGTCTCACATTCCCCTCAGAAGACTTCCACACCGCCTACTCCAGCAGCAGCAAAGCCGAAAGAAGAATCAGGCGTTCAGAAAGAAGCTCCAAAACTTCAGCAGGGGAGGTTGGAAAAAACATTGTCAGCTGATAAAATCCAGCAAGGAGTTCAAAAGGAAGATGCAAAAGCTAAGCAGGGAAAACTTGTCAAGACACCCTCAGCTGATAAAATCCAGCGTGCTCCTCAGAAGGAAGACCCAAGGATTCAGCAAACAAAACTGACAAAGACAGCCTCCTATGACAGAGTTTTGCACGAAGTTCAGGAGGATGAAAAACTTCAAGAAGCGAAGCTGGCAAAAACATCCTCAGCTGATAAAATTTTACATGGAGTTCAGAAGGAAGACATAAAACTTCAAGAGGCAAAATTGGCTAAGATACCCTCAGCTGACAAAATTTTACAGGGAATTCAGAAAGAAGACCCAAAACTCCAACAGATGAAAATGGCAAAGGCACTGTCAGCTGACAAAATCCAACCTGCAGCTCAGAAGGAAGATGCACAACTTCAGGAGGTAAAATTGCCAAAGGCAGCTTCAGTTGATAAAATCCAACATGGAATTCAGAAAGAAGATATAAAACTTCAAAAAGAAAAAATTAAGAAAACTTCATCGGTGGATAAAATCCAAGAGGAAGGTCAAAAAGAAGAAAAACTTCAGCGAGGGAAACTGTCAAAGACACCTTCAGCAGATAGAATTCCTGCAACAACTGCAGACCAAAAGAAACCTCTAAGCACACTGGAAGAAGATAAAGAAACTGTGCTTCCAGAAAAGAGCACACCACGTCCAGAAGACAAAAAAGAACAAATTACAGCTGAGATTAAAGACCATGTTGCTGAACAGAAAGCAGAAGTTGAGGCACCTTATAAGGGACTGCAAGATAAGGAGCAAGATGTTAAGAAAGAGGATTTGACAACTGGGATTTCACAAGAGGTTCTGAAAGCTGAAAAAGCTCAGGAAGAAGGAATTCCTGTTCAAACAGCACCTTTGCCAGGAACCGACCACGTGGAAGCAGTGAGAGAAAAAACAGTAAGTGTTTTTCTCCCTCCCACATCTCTTTTTCCCTTTCTCCAACTTAGAATCTGATCCTTACAGACCCTCTCCTTCCTGCTTTACTGTTATTCTCTTTACAAGATGGTTTTAAATTATAAAATCAATGACTCCCATTGAGTGAAAGTTTCACCAGGTAGTTTTATGCTCTCCATGCACATTTCAAGACTTCTTGCCTGATTTTAAGTCTCCAGCAGTTAGGCATTTGAAACTAAGGCAGAACTCCTGTTTAATAATTTTTCCAGTATTTCAGATTTATTTACCTTGATCTCTAGACTCTCCAGACTTTGACGATTAATTATTGGAGTGTTTTCATAGTTCTCAATCGCAAAACGGAATTATCTGAGAGGGTAAGGTATACAGTAGTTTGCAATACCAAAATATAATATAAATTTCAGGAATACTTTGTGATGCTTGAACATGGTACGTGAAAGTATGCAATCTTTACATCTTTTTACTATTTAATTGGCTTATCTCATATAGACAAGTACTTTCAGGTAGGGTTCTTGTGGGCGCTCAAGTCAGAGGAATGGGTGAGTTTATGATACCATGAACTAGAGGTCTGCATTTCTTAAATAAATGCTTTTGCTGGACATGAACTCACCAACAAGTCACTTTATCAGCTGAAGTGAATAACATGCACAGTTTGTTGAGAAATGGAAAATTAAGGGGGTTTGTATCAGCAGCGCAAATTAGGTTCTGATTATTACGTTATAAAAGTAGGAATAGGCTTAGGGAAAGTGTTTAACCTTTGCCAGAATTATGTTTTCAAATAATCCCAGTTAAAAAGATCAAGGGTTTGGTTGTTTTTTTTGTTTTTTTTTTTGTTTTGTGTATTTCCCGGTGGTAACCAAGATAGTTGGAGAGAAAAATATTCTAATTCAGAAATTATGATCTAGAAAATACCATTTTTATAAACCAAATCTCGTGTCTGAAATATACCTCCTATCACATGTTATGTTTACTGCTCTTGATTATTTCAAGAGTTATGGTGTATGATTGTACTGAGGGAATCCCTGAATTATGCTTACAGTAACATAGCCAAAAATCCTACCTTTTGGACCAAACAAAAAGGAGAATTGAGAAAATCCTATTTCAAATTGTTCAGCATTAAAAATAAAGAAGGTGTCTCCCCTAGCCTGTACTTAGTAAAATTAACTCTGATTTATTTTCAATTTTTCTTTATTGAAGTACTTTAGTGTTGTCTGTGCTGTCCATCAAACATTGCTAGACACAGTTCTTCCCAAGAGAGCATGTGATAAAAGTGGAAGAGGTGATACCAATTTAGATATCACACATTGATTCCATTTCACTAGGTAAAAGACAACATGTAGACATTGAAGAATATAATTTACATATATTTCAGGGTAGAATCATATGGAGGATTTCAGCTAGGTATATTTTTAATTAGGGATGCAAGGGAAAGCCTTTCTGCACTTGGCAAACAGCTGTCATTTTATATCCACTTCTGTGGAAATGGTAGTTACTAACTTGTCTAGCTTTCTAATAAGATGAGCAATTATTGCTATCCTCATTTTTCACTAAAAAAAAAGAAGAAAAAATAAAAAGGCAGCAACACCCCAATAAGTCCATGGAGACATGAAGGGGCTAAAGTTCTGATTCAGTACAAATGGTACAGAATAGTCCATGTAAAATCAGAGAATCATAGAATGGTTTGTATTGGAAAGGGCCTTAAAGATGATCTTGTCCCAACCCACCTGCCATGGAAAGGGGCACCTTTCACTAGACCAGGTGGCTCAAAGTCCCATCCGACCTGGCCTTGTGCACTTCCAGGGATGGGGCAGCCACAGCTTCTCTGGGCAATGTGTGCCAGTGATTCACCACCTTAATAAAAAAGAACTTCTTAATATCTAATCTAAACTTGCCCTCTTTCAGTGTGAAGCCATTTTGTCTTGTCCTATCCATGCTCTTGTAAATATTCTCACTCTGTCCTTTTTGTAGGCTCCCTTCAGGTTCAGGAGAAAACACAGATATCAATTGTATTTAGAGATCGGTCATCCTTTTAAAAAAAGAAAAAGTGATTTTAATATTGCAACATTTAAAAATATTTGAGTCTCAAAGTGTGATTTAAGGAATCATAAAGCCTTTTTTTCTTCAAAGCATTTCTTCAGTAATATTTTGAAGTATAATTTCTTCAAATTTTTTTTAAAGAATAAACTGACTGCTCATGTTTTACAGGTCCTTCTCCTGAGAAACTGTCTTGTAACATTGACTATTGACATGTGCAATAGCAGTTAGCTGTTCTAACAAGGATGCCTAGGAATCTTGGAGGTTTAACATGTGCAGTTTGTCTAATTGTCGTCTTGGAACTCACGAATTAACAGTTCAGCATTTCTACATGAATATATTACCATGGTGTCAATTGGACATACATTTGCGATATAACAAATATATTATATATGTACCCTCATTACTACCTTCTTATGTTTACTGAGGAATGATCACGTGCTTCAGTTGAGTAACTGAGTAAATATTAATATTTTGTTGATTGGCATCATTATTCTAATACATGCCATTAATGACAAAACACAGCCCAGAGGGATGTAAAAAGGAGGATAAGACTTGTCTGTAAGCAATATTTCTGCATACAAATAAAATATTTCATTTTGAAAATATAAAATTGAAATGTAGTTTACACAGTTTAGTCAACTGTTTCTTTTCCACTTTGTGAAACTTTTTTTTATAATGTGGATATCTTTATTTCTTCTATAAACAAAATGACCTTTTAAAAATTGTGAGTTCCTTTGCAAAATAAAATTTCTGTTCTCTGCAATATGATCTTGCTAGCTATAAATACGTTTTTTTTTAAAATAAGATTTTTTTTTAGCCCTATTTTTCTTTTAATAATTTCCTGGTTTTATTTGGTAACCAGTAGAACTTTTTCAGAGAATCATAGAATCATTAAGGTTGAAAAAGACCTCTAAGATCATGAAGCCAAACCATTAGCTCAGCACTGCTACCTTCACCACTAAAACATCTCCACAAGTGCCACACCTTGATGTTTTTTGAATACTAAGCTTTATATTTTCAAATAAGAATAGTAAAAATGAGAAAGAGTAAGAATAAATAATATTTATAAAGCAAAAACTTCTTAATTGTATAATGGATTGACTCTGGCATCACAGAAATGCCACTGGAATAGCACAAATACAGTTGAGATGAGATCATTTTTAACATTATTTAAAGAGGTTGCATTTGCTGTTTTTAAAGTCTTATCCCGGCTGTGGCTTTTATAAGTCTCCTTCTTCCTCATGTCTCAAGAAGTTCCTCTTATCAATGTCTGTATTACAGCTAAATTTGTCCAGTATTAAAAACACACAGTAGGCAAACTTAGAGGGAATGCCATTGAAATACTCAGAAAAGCCCAGTAATTCAGCAAGTACCAAAGTACTTCCTAATTTACAAGGGAAAAAAAAGTAGATTTTTATTATTTAAATGCATTTCTTCATTCTCAAAGAGTTGTAGAATATATATATGATCCTTAGCAACATTGCTTCTGCATTATTTTTTTATTCATCTAAAAATCTTATGTTTCTGGTATGTTTGCAAGTTTAACAATCATGCTGTCTTTGTGGATTTAATGGCCAACCCCGCAGAAAATAAGCTAGCAGTCCTTTAAGAACAGATGTAGCTAGTGGCAATATCCTAATTCTCAGACTACAGGAAATAGGGGAAAAAAAGCCCAGAGGCCAAGTATTGTTTACATGCATATTGATCTCAAAGCATGATATGCAGGATAATTTTTGCATATACCATGGTGCAGGCAACAATACAAACAAAAATGTTGGAAAATATATTCATATTTTGGTAACCTTAAAAAGAAAGTTGGATTTTTCTCATCCTTTTTATTGCCAGTGAGAAAAGAATTCTGTCCTTATTGTAGATCTTGTTCTTCTCCTTCCTGTACAAACAGCAGACAATCTCATATTCAGTTTCCTGCAATTCATAGCAGTCTTGTTAATTCATACACTGAGGTTCTACAGCAGGGTGGGCAACAGCAATATTCATTGCCATCTCCTCTGGTTTGGTCACAGTATGGACTAGGCATTGGACTCAGCTGCAAAGAGAATGGCTGAAGTTGTTCCATGAAGCAGTTGTTCTTTACCTTTTTCTGTGCTTAACTCTTCAGTTGATGCCTTCTATCTCTGCTTTACAACTGACTGTATCACTTCATCTCCCTGTGCAGAACCAAGATCTGAGGGGTTCCCTTTCACTAGATGGATGCATCCTGTCCATCAGCTTCTGGGAAGCCTGAGCTTGAAAAATGGTTGCATTTTTTAGTAGCTCATCTAAATTGATCATAGTGAGTTTTGTTGAGTATGTCTTCATAAGTATGAACATATTGACCATAAACGAAAAAATAACAATCAAGTGTCATGGGTGAAATTTTAGTAAGGGATGTGCTGTTTATAGAGGAAAAATATCCCTTGGTTTTAATGATACACGTATTTTTTTAACGTAGCAAAATAAATTCCCCTTAAACACTTTCTTCTATAATAAAGGGAACAAAAATGTAAATATAACATACAAAACCTGAAATGTTTAATTATGCTTCATTGCTGACTTTTTGTAAAGACCATACATAATTCTGTCCTTAAGGGCTGGAGAATACCCAAGAGTAGATTTTTTTGAATAGTGAGAGCTGTAGGGTTCAAGTGGTGATGACTTTCCAAAGTTGTTTTGAGTACTGCAGGTTTCTCCATGTTTGAATATTAATCACAGCCTTATCATTCAAGAAGTCCTTAGAAATGTTTCCTTTCATACTGGATTTTTATTTGCAATGGATTTTTCTGTGATATCAGATAGTTGGATTTGCAATATTGATTATAATGTTGGTAAAAACAAATGTAGTTTATATTCAATGTAGTATCTGATTTTGCAAAGCATAAAATAGATCACTCCTGTGAATGATGATTAATATTAATAAAATATTAATTAGTATATAGTGTAATAATAATATAAATATTTTAATATTAATATAAATATTTGTGTTTTAATGTAAGATTATATTCAAAGTGATATGTCTAAAAGCAAGAACACGTACCTTAAATGTAAATTAAATCTAAACCTGACTGGTTTAAAAAGTAACATAACTGACTATAAAAAATATTTGTGTTTTGATATTTTGACACTAAATATAACATTAGTGTGAATAACCTTTGAAAATACTTGTAGTTGATAGCAACTTAACACGAATGTAAATGTGATTTTAAATTATAATTAACATTCATGATAATTTTCCTAGTATATTTATTCCACAGTATTTTTAACTATTTTTCAAATAACTGTATTGCCAATGAAGTTGATAAATTAAACCTTTAAATAAATGGTTTGCTTTACTTCAGAAATCACTGACTTAGATTAGCAAAGCTGGTAAATACTCCCTACTTTTATTATTGAGAGGCCTAACAAAAATAAAGATCACATCATATTATTAAAATCATGAGACTTTGGGATGCTTGTTCTCAAATTGCCAGTGGACGTGGGGACACTTCCTAAAATTGTTAGCTCAGAGTAGAGCTAAGGTGACCTGAATTTTGGAGAGTGAACTGTTTTTTAGCTGAATGATGAGTTACTTTCACTAAGTACAGAGCATTTCACAGCTGCGAGAAGCAGGGAAGAAACTGGTGCAGAAATACTTACTGTAGGATATTTTTGGTATTTTTGTTATTTATAGAAGGAGATAGAGATGCTTGTCAGTCAGAATGGTGTGGAAGGATCTGGAAGCCGGGATGACTAAGGGTGTTTAATCAGGGATGAGATGAAAAACATTGGTTCTGATGCTCAGTCAGGAATGCCCGCCTTGTTTGCTTCCTTTAATCATGGCTGACCATTGTGCTTTCCTCCCTGCAATTACACTTCCCTACCAGCAGCTTACTCTGCATTACCAATTTACCGAGAAACTTCTTTTTTATGAGGTACTCAGAAAATATTTGTACAGTGCCCAGCTGCAGGGGACATTCCAATATGTGGGGACGCTCCAAATGTCATTAAATCATGCTTCAGTACTCTATGTATTGTAGCATGTTGCAATGTGTAATACTTCAATCATCAAAATTAAACCATGAGTCCAAAATTTGAGAAGGTTGCCATATTTCTAAACAATTATAAAATGTTGAATGGGCAAAGAAAGGAGCAGACTCCAGAAATTCTGCAGACATTTGTCAAGCTATATTACTTTATCAAAAACTGTGTAGACAGCTTTGAAGCATAGTAAATAAAATCTTCATATAAATAAACCCCCAGGCAACTTGTCCCATGCATGTGTGAACAAATGACAGATTATCATTACTAAGTGTTCTTAAAACAATTGAATTTTATATTGAAAAATAAAACATCATCTTGAAAGTAGTAAAATCAGTTGTCAGTGTGGACAGCCATGCAAAGCTTAGTTAGATTCAATGCAAAAAATCAAAATTCAAGGAACTTTTTTTGTATTATTCTAACAACTTTGAATAGCAAAATTAGTGTTCAGTCTTCATCTGAGACATGAACTCATCCTTAAAAAAAAAAAATCACGTTTTTAATTGCCAGGGGACATTAAGAATTTATATATAAATATATACACACGCGTTATGTATTTATTTTTTTAGGAAAAGGAGGATGACAAATCAGACACATCAAGCTCTCAGCAACAGAAAAGTCCACAAGGTCTGAGTGACACCGGGTATTCTTCTGATGGGATATCAAGTTCACTTGGTGAAATTCCAAGTCATATCCCCACTGATGAAAAGGATTTACTCAAAGAAGCTAATAAAAAAGACACTATTTCACAAGAAAGTCCACCAAGCCCCTCAGATCTAGCTAAATTGGAAAGTACTGTACTCTCAATTTTAGAAGCTCAGGCAAGTACTCTTTCTGATGAAAAATCTGCAAAAAGCAAAGAGCTTTCTGAAACATATGGTGAACAGACAAAAGATCAACTTAAAACAAAACCTGTGCCCGTCACTCCAGAATCTTACAGTTCAGATGAGGAAGATTTAAAAGCTATCAAGGAAAGTGAAGGAACCATTGTAGAAGAGGGCAAAGGAACTGCTTCCTCCCAGGCAGACTACAAGGAAGAACATGAAGGAGATGACATATCAGTAAGAAGACAGCAACGCTATGACTCTGTGGAAGACAGCAGCGAGAGTGAAAACTCACCTGTCCCAAGGAGAAAAAGAAGAACTAGTGTTGGTTCTTCAAGCAGTGATGAGTACAAACGAGACGACAGTCAGGGATCAGGTGATGAGGAAGACTTCATTAGAAAACAGATTATAGAGATGAGTGCTGATGAAGACGCTTCAGGTTCTGAAGATGATGAATTCATTAGAAATCAACTCAAAGAGATCAGTGCAGCTGAAAGCCAAAAGAAAGAAGAAGTGAAAAGCAAAGCCAAAGGAACAGCTGGAAAACACAGGAGAATGGCACGGAAAAGTAGTGCAGGCTATGATGAGGATGCAGGAAGAAGACATTCATGGCATGATGACGATGATGAGACTTTTGATGAAAGCCCAGAGCCAAAATACAGGGAAAGTAAAAGCCAAGACGGTGAAGAACTTGCAATATCTGGAGGAGGAGGCCTTCGACGTTTCAAAACAATAGAATTAAATAGTACAATAACAACCAAATATTCTGAAGTATCTGAACAACAGAAAGGTATTTTGTATTTTGATGAAGAGCCTGAGCTAGAGATGGAGAGTCTTACAGATTCACCAGAAGATAGATCTAGAGGAGAAGGATCTTCTAGTTTACATGCTTCTAGTTTCACACCAGGTACATCTCCTACTTCAGTGTCATCACTTGATGAAGACAGTGACAGCAGTCCTAGTCACAAAAAACTGGGAGGGGAGAGCAAACAACAGCGCAAAGCCAGGCATCGGACACATGGTCCTCTTCTGCCCACTATTGAAGATTCTTCAGAAGAAGAAGAACTACGGGAAGAGGAAGAACTGCTAAAGGAGCAAGAGAAACAACGTGAATTAGAACAGCAACAGAGAAAAAGTTCTAGCAAAAAATCTAAAAAGGACAAGGATGAACTAAGAGCCCAGAGAAGAAGGGAACGTCCAAAGACTCCACCAAGTAATCTTTCTCCCATTGAAGATGCATCTCCAACAGAAGAATTACGACAGGCTGCAGAAATGGAAGAGCTGCACAGATCTTCTTGTTCTGAATATTCACCCAGCATTGAGTCAGAACCTGAAGGTTTTGAAATCAGCCCAGAAAAAATAATAGAAGTGCAAAAAGTTTACAAATTGCCTACTGCTGTCTCTCTATACTCACCAACAGATGAACAACCAACTGGACTCCCAAAAGAAGAGAGCAGTCAAAAGACATTGAAAAGTGCCGAAGAGGTATATGAGGAGATGATGCATAAGTCCAAATCATTTCAAATTTCAAATGAAAAAGAGGAAGTATTTGAAAAAGAATCTTTATATGGTGGAATGCTAATAGAGGATTATATTTATGAATCTTTAGTAGAGGACACTTACAATGGAACTATTGATACTAATCTTGTCATGAGACAAGATGAGAGCAGTGAATATATACAACAGAGAGGAAAAGAGAAAAAAACGAGAGCTTCAGAACAGGTCTATGATGAACCACAGAAAATTAGTGATCTAGAGAAAGACTACTATAGTGTTGAGACTTTACATACTATTGTGCCTCAAGAAGATATTGTTTCTAGTTCTTACATTATCCCAGAAAGTCATGAAATAGTTGTATTAGACAGCACAGTAACTGCCACCATTGAGGAAAAGCATTTGTTAGATGCAGAAGCTGCCTATGAAGAGCTTATGAAAAGACAGAAAATGCAGCTAACCCCAGGGTCTAGTCCAACACAACCAACTTCAGATTTCATTCCCACATCTGAAACAAAGGTATCTGGTGGTGGAGAAATAGTGGATAGTACATCTTTAACATCAAGCACTACTTCAGCAATCTCAGATGTATCACCTGTCAGTAGCACAGCACTTTCCATTCCAGATGTTAAAATAACACAGCATTTTACAGCAGAGGAAATTGAAGATGAATACTTAACAGATTATGCCAGAGAAATTCAAGAAATAATTTCTCATGAAACATCAATATTGACATACTCTGAGACAGCGGAAGGTGCTGCAACAGTTTTACCTTCTGATGCAGCTTCCTTAACATCATCTACATCTTCAGTTTGTACCACAGATAGTTCCTCACCTATAGATAGTGCAACCACAGGTTTTGTAGGTCCAACAGAGGGTGTAAGTAAACCAGCAGATTCTGAAGGTGTCAGGGTAGTAACACAGGTTCCCTTAACATCTGCAAAAGAGTACTCTGAAGTGAGCATGCCTTACGAATCTATTGCCGGAGCCACTAAAAAACCATCTATAGAATCAGATACGGAGAGTGTGGAGAAAACTGCAGTTTGTTTGCCTGAAACTATACCTTTAGTAGTGGCAACTACAGTTACAAAATCCAAGGAATATGGAGCTGATACCATTACCTTTGATACCTCCAAAGCAGAGAAGGAAACAGCTAGAAAAATTAAAAGTACAGTAGAGGCTGGCAGTGTCAAAATTCTTCATGAAGAGCCACACAAAGAATTGGGTGTTGATATGACAAGGATTGATTTGACTAATGCTGCATCTGAGCAACCACCTGTATGTATAGCACCAGTACCAGTTACAGAGCCTGCACCAGAAATATCTTCCATACTCACTCACAGTGTTGTAAGTAAGACCAGCATGGTCTCTGTGCCTTCCTCAGCTCCTGCTGTTTCAGCCAAAGTATTCTCTCTTTTTAGAAGCTCTTCTTTGGATTCTCCTGCACATCCTTCTCCCCCCCCACCTCCACCTCCTCCACCACCTCCTCCACCACCATTACCACCTCCACCTATTTTACCCAAGCCAGCCATTTATCCCAAAAAGAAGTCACAGATTAAGACTCCAGCAGCAGCAGCTCCCACAGTGGTACCTCCAGTCACAACTGTTCCAACACTCGAGTCCACAGCTGTATTAAAGAATCATGTGGTACCTATCACAAAAACATACACCCCAACACCACCTCCTGTTCCACCCAAACCATCCTCCATTCCAGCAGGGCTTGTTTTCAGTCACAGGCCTCCTGAAGTAACTAAACCTCCAATTGCTCCTAAACCAGCAGTTCCTCCGCTCCCAATAGCTGTCCATAAGCCAGCAGAAACACAACCCAAACCAGTAAGTTTGTCATTGACTTCAAGTATGACTCTGAATTTGGTCTCCACAGCTGAATACAAAATACCATCTCCCACTTCCCCTTTGTCTCCACACTCTAACAAATCTTCACCAAGGTTGGCAAAGCCCTCACAGGAAACCTATGTTGTCATCACATTGCCATCTGAGCCTGGAACTCCCACAGAAGCTATAACTAGTCAGGCTGTTACCAGCTGGCCTTTAGAAGCACCTTCTAAAGAACAGATTCCCCAACCTATGCAACCGGTTTTTACTACATCTATGAAAACTATGGATATTCAAAGTATGGCAGGTCAGAGTATGTATATTTCAGGTGCATTGCAAGCTATTCCTGTGTCAACACAATCAGCTTTTGAAAGAATACCTAGTTCAAGATCAGCAGTAATAACAACAGACATAACCAAGACCACAGTGTCTGTGGTTAAGGGTCCAGTGCCTGGTTATGGTTTAGGTAGTGTTGCTATTACTATACCTCCAGAGCCACTACATATTGTAGATCAACCCAGATACAGAGAGAATGGAAGATTCCATCCTTTGGGCGATGTCATAGATCTTCGCACTTTAACTAAGATGGACATTGAAATGAGAGACAGCTGCATGGATCTCTCTGCTGTTTCCATGGATGTAAGAAGGCAAATGCCAGCAAGTGACACAGGTGGACGGCCAGTAAGTACTGTCCAGCCATCCATAATAAATCTTAGCACTGCATGTGTTGCCGATACTTCTCTGCCTGTAGTCACTGAGACAGTAACTGTAATGACCTGCACTGCCACTGTGAGCTACACCACCAGCACAGACAGCCTTGTGGATCTGGGACACGCGATGACAGCACCGCTTCAGCTAACAACATCAAAACACTTTGAGCCTGCCTACAGAGTAACAGGCAGCCAGCCCTTCTCTGTAGGTAGAGATGAAGTGCCAATAAATTTATCCCTAGGTACTTCAACGCAGGCAGTGACATGGGCTACTACAAAGCCTGTTACTGTACCACCTGTTGGTGTTACAAATGGTTGGACTGATCTCTCCACTTCTCAGGAGCCAGTGGAGAGTGGAGCGGTTGACCTTAGCACTACAAAATCTCACAGAACAGTAGTAACAATGGATGGCACTACTTCAGGTATCATAACAACAGTAATAGAAGATGATGAAAAGCCTGTAGATCTGACTGCAGGAAGAAGAGCTGTCTGCTGTGATATGGTTTATAGATTGCCATTTGGTAGGAGCTGTACAGCACAGCAGCCTTCTACTACACTTCCTGAAGATCGCTTTGGCTACAGAGATGACCATTATCAGTATGATCGTTCAGGGTCATATGGCTACCGAGGAATGGGAGGTATGAAACCATCTATGTCTGACACAAATTTATCAGAAGCTGGACTATTTGCATACAAAAGCAAGAATAGCTTTGATTATCGAGTTGGGGCCACTGATACAGCAGTAGATCTTACTTCTGGAAGAGTAACTACAGGTCAGTATGACACAGCAGCAGATCTTTCTTTGAAATATAATTTTGATGTTCCTCACCTCATTTCAGGATAATTTTTTTATTGTTTCTCCCCTCCTTCTGTTGTTTTGTTTTCTTTTGGACAGTGTGACAAATTATTCCGGATTACACGTGTTTTTCATTTCTTCATTTTACGTATGTGTTTGCACAGAGGTGCCTGCATGTGCCTGCATGTTCAGAAATGCTGTTTCCTTCACATCTAAAGTAGATCATTAACCTGAAGATTTGCATGCAGTTTCCCTTTCCCATTTATTTCATCAAGATGGGATGACTTTCAGAATCCGCAAAGCAGCATTCTTTTGTAGGACTGGACTGTAACTTTGCCCTGTAATTTCAGGTGAGGTTATGGATTACTCAAGCAAGACTACAGGTCCATATCCAGAGACTCGGCAGATTTCTGGCCTCGGGCTCAGTACACCACAGTATTCCCAAGCAAGAATGGTGTCATCTGTGGGTTCGCAGTTTGGCGTTGGAAGTGTTTTAAGATCATCCAATGGTGTTGTTTATTCTTCAGTAGCCACTCCAATCCCATCCACATTTGCCATCACCACACAACCTGGTTCTATTTTCAGTACAAGTGTCAGAGATTTACCTACTCTCCAAACAATTGACTCAGTGCCCTCTTTATCAACTTTGCAACAGACTCAGCCACTCCCAAGATCATACAGTTTCTTGACAACTGTGGCAGCTGAAAAGGATAATGCAATTACTGCCATTGGTATGGAGACAGGGCTGCCACCTCATACTATAGAAACTATTACCACTGAGCCAACCAGCTTGATACCTGCTTTAACTACAGCATCCGAAGTTTATACAGATGTAATTGATGATGAGGTTGCCCTTCTCATTGCCCCTGAAGAAGGCAAACAGCAGCAGCTTGATTTGGAGCGGGAACTTCTTGAGCTTGAGAAAATTAAGCAGCAGCGCTTTGCAGAAGAGCTGGAATGGGAACGTCAGGAAATTCAAAGATTTAGGGAACAAGAAAAGTTTATGGTGCAAAAAAAGCTTGAGGAGTTGCAATCCATGAAACATCATCTCTTATTTCAACAGGAGGAGGAACGACAAGCTCAGTTTATGATGAGACAAGAGACATTAGCCCAGCAGCAGTTGCAGCTTGAACAATTCCAACAGCTTCAACAACAGCTCCACCAACAGTTAGAGGAGCAAAAACTTCGTCAAATATATCAGTATGGTTATGACCCTTCAGGAACTGGCTCACCACAAACCACCACAGATCAAACACTTTTGGAAGGACAGTATGCAACCACAGAAAATGGCCAATTTTGGCCTACTGATGACACAACCACTACAGCTTCAGGAGTGCTGGGTATTGAAATTCCACAAAGCCAAGCATGGTATACAGTTCAGTCTGATGGCATTACCCAATACATACCCAGGTCTGGGATCCTAAGCTCGGTTTCAGAAATGTCTCTAAAGGATATTGATGTTAGAGAGGAGAAGCAATTGAAAAAGAGAAGTTCTATGCCAAAATTACGTGGTCCCTATGAGGAGTTTGAGGAGACCCTGGAAGAAGAGCCCCGGTGCTTCAAAAAAATAGTGGACAGTGGAGTGCAAACTGATGACGAAGATGGAGCAGAAAGAGGTTACACAAACAGGAGACGAAGAACTAAGAAGAGTGTTGATACAAGTGTTCAGACAGATGATGAAGATCAAGATGAATGGGATCTTTCCAGCAGATCCAGAAGGAAGCCCCGTGTAGGGAAATACAGTGAGAGCACCACTGAAGCAGACAAAGCTAAACCATTCTCCAAGGTATCTAGTATTGCAGTTCAGACAGTGGCAGAGATTTCGGTGCAAACAGAACCTGTAGGAACAATAAGAACACCTTCAATCAGGGCCCGATGGGATGCTAAGGTTGAAATCATAAAGCACATTTCAGCTCCAGAAAAGACATATAAAGGAGAAAGTCTGGGATGTCAAACAGAGACAGAGTCAGACACTCAAAGTCCCCAATATCTGTCAGCTTCCTCTCCTCAGAAAGATAAAAAACGTCCAACACCATTAGAGATAGGATACTCATCCCACCTTCGTCCAGACTCCACATTACAGGTAGTCCCTTCCCCTCCCAAATCTCCCAAAGTTCTCTATTCTCCCATTTCACCCATTTCACCAAGCAAAGTTATAGAGTCAGCCTTTGTACCTTATGAAAAACCCATGACTGATGACATCAGCCCTCAGAAGATGCTGCATGCTGACATGGCCAAGGTTCCTCCATCAAGCCCAAAGGCAGCAAAGATGATGCAACGCTCTATGTCTGATCCTAAGCCCCTGAGTCCCACAGCAGAAGACAGTTCCAGAGCTCAGTTTCAGTACACTGAGGGTTTTATGGTAAGAAGTATTTGCTTGCTTTTTTTTTTTTAAATATGCAGTTCTACAGCTGTCAGTACAGCATGAAGACAGACACACTCATTTCCAATACTTGTGTATGTAGACTTTTTGCACACCTTTCTGAAAAGTCCAGAGGAATATCTGCTGTCTAAAGCAATGGTTACCTCCTTCACTGGTTTACCTGGAAACAGAGAAGTTCATATTACAGTCTTACTAATATTTGGGAAATAAGAAAACTAGTTCATTTTCAGAATTTAGATGGCACTTCGTGTTTTATATGGCTATTCGTTGCTAGTATAAGGTTTACTGACAATTCTTCAGAAAATTGAAAGCATTTCCTTTCTAATCATACAACACCTAGCTCTTGTGGCACAGTCTGTAGTGCATTTAACTTGAAATTACTGCATGTGCCTTCTGAGAGACAGATAACAGCAGATTTAAAATTGCCTTAGTTAGCCATCCTTTTTGACCCTCATGAGGTTTCTTGGCCATGTGTGATTCTGTGGAAAATCATGTATCCCAGTGTGTACATCTTTTATCTTTCCCAGACCAAAAGGTCTCATATCACAAATCCATTTTTAATTTGTTTGTTTTGGATAAGGAGGATTATCAGGAATTTACACAAGTTTTGAGGGCTGTTTCTTATAGGGGTCAGAGGAGGCTGACATCATTAGGATCAAAGTTTTCATTTCTGCAGTGTTTCTTTTCCTTGAGAAGATCTCATATTTGGGAATCAAAAAAAGTTCCTTTATAATATGATAAATTCTTGACTGTCCTTTTATCTGAGACCATTCCCTTCTCTCAGTTGATGTGTCAGTATCTTGTCAGAACCCTTTGTAAGAGTTGCCATTTAATTTTTTCAGCAATATTTATCTTTTATGTTCAGTTATCTGTGAATATGAGTGATTAGTACAGACTGAATAGGATAAAGAGGGTTTGTTCTCTCTGTTTGATAGTTTGTGGTGGCTTTCAAATGCAGAATTATCTGGTTATACCCTGCAAGGCTCCCACTGCAAGTAGTTCCTGCAGTTTCACATAATTGTGCAGTATTAAATGCTTTCCATGCTGCTACTGCTTGGAAAACAGTACTTGGAAGTTTAAAGGAAAAGCTGTAGTTACGGCACTGGCACTCCTTATAAATGTCATTCGCTAATGCAGGATAAGCACAGTGGGGGAAACTAGCACAAGCACTAAAGTTTCATGTAGAGGATTTGGAACAGCATCTTGAAGAACGTTGCTCATGGATTGTAAGAAAGTGTTGGGTTCTACTTAATATTGGAAAGTAGGTACAATATTGTAAAATATATAATTGTAAAAGTATAGTAAAACTGTTTCTGAGAACAAATTATTCAGTTCACTTATTTCACAGATACATATATATGTATAAATTCTAGCCTTCTATGATGGATGTTAAATTCTGTAAACAACTCATTGTTTAAAGTCCTTTACAGCAGAGTTTGAACACATACATTATTCTTTAATCAGACGTGAAAACAAAGAGCTTTTACACCATTGTTTCTTTTTTTAACCAACATTTTCTTTATGGTTTTGCCTTGAACCCAAACAGCGATGAGCTATGTGGTTTTCACTAGTGTGCAGCTATCAGGCAGAAAATAGCCCATGTCTCAAAGTAGTTACAGTCTAAATAAATGAGGGGGATATTTTTATGGAAGGTGGGGTGCAAGTAGACAAACACAAGGAAATTAAAAAAGTTCCATGAATACAAAGTGTACTGCACTAACTTGGCCATGCAGCAGAAAGTGAGCAAGCTGCTCTGTAAATGTCCCCTGACCATCATGGCTGACTTCAGCTTTGATGCTATGTTAAGCATTAAGCTTGTTATACTCTCTGATAGAGTTCTGATAATTATGTGTCTGAGGTTCAGTTAGCGTATGCTGAGATCAGGTACATGAAGTTTAAAGGAGAAAAAGGCATATGGCCATAAAAAGAGAAAATATTTACAGTGATCCTTGCAGAATGTAATCGATTGACCTCATCAGCATCTGGAATAGGGGCATAAATTGTTTTTGCAGTTTCTATATCAGTTTCAGTACTCAATTGCTCAGTCCAGTTATGTTATGAAGGAGGGTTCTACAGCACAAGATCTAAATTATCTGGTTTCCACAAGACTTACAGTATTCCTTCCAGCATGTTCATTTGTTTATACCATGGGTTTAGGGCTGTATCATCTTGAAGCACAGGAAAGGCTGGACAGTGATTTCTTCTGTACATTTTAGCACATTCAAAATTTCTCTGAAAGCATGCACACAGTGTCATTGTTGGCAAAGTGTAAACCTTTTTGACATTTTTTCAACTGTACCTCCTTGTTGTTAGAGCCACATGGTGTTGTTATACTTAGGTTTAAATACAGGATCACTTTTGGATTATCCTTCTAAGTGCAAAAGTAAGATGCTACCTTAACTTTGAAATGTTTTGGCACTGGCATGTTTTTTATTCATTCTGTGTATGTACACTTCCTAAAACAGCTCCAGTCTTTATTAATTCTCTATGTACACTTTCGTGCCTCCTAACTGGAGAGTTCCTAATTTCCTAGTTATAAAAATTGGAAGGTAGAAGGGGTCAGTTATGTCATTCAAAAGAGTGAAGTTCAGTAATGAAATACTTACAAAACAGCTCACTCTGGAAAAGAGAATTTACTAGAGCTGAACATAAAAGAATAAAATGGAAATGAAGGATTGATCTTTCACTACCTTAAGGAAATGAAATGTGTTTTTTGCATGGATGAATATCCCATCACTTTTTTAATAGTTCATGAATCAGGGTTGTGTCTTTGTCTGAATTCATAAACATTGCAGGTGAAAAGGGTGTCCATGTATATGATTCACAGGCTTTTTTTTTATTATAGTCGAGCAAAAAAGTTGATGTTTAGGCAATTGGTAGGACTAAAAGAGTAAGAATAAAATCGATCTCTTTCTAAGATTTACAGTTAAATGATACCTTGTCCTTCAGACAGTGCCCTTTCATCATTCATGCACTTCTTCCAATGGAAAATGGGTTTTTTACAACATTTCAGGGAAAGATATTATGGAGATTATGACTAAGATGATTAAATTATCTCTCTATGTCTTAGAACTGTTGCTTAAATATAATTTTCTTATTTAATGCAGCTTGTAAGGGAAATTATTGTAATGTTTTATCTAATCTAGTATAAGTGAAAGGCTGAAAAGTAACCTGGTAGCTAATCACGTAGTAAAAAAAATCCAGATAACATTGCTTTCAGTGGTGGCACATTTAATTTTCAGACAACGAGCTATGTGGTTACATTACATTTTCACTTGCTTGTCTGTCATAGTCATTGTCTCTATGTGAACACTAGAAAAAACATAGATGGTGGCTTCCTATTCATGCAAAGAAAAAATATTGCTGACCACTACGTCCCCTTTTGTAGTTCTTATGTGCTGTCCATTTCTGTGATACATATTAGTAATCAAGTGTAGCTGAGCCAAGAAAAAATTAGGAATTGTAGCCCATCAACACCAAAAAAAGTTGTGAAAGCCGGCCATTGGAATTGACATTTTGCAAAGATACCAAATTTTTCTGTTTTGTGAGGTTTGTGCCTCTTGAGCTCCCTGTGGCAGTGAGGTCCCCAGCTCTGATTTTATTAGACTGTCCCGTAGTCCAGCATGGTAGGGTTCAATGGAGTGAATAGCCCTAGGAATTGTTTCCATGAGAGCACCAGGAGCTGTCAGTAAAGACTGGAAGTGAAGATTGAAATTCATCCATTCAGCAGCAACAGAAAAATTGTGAGTACCTGTCTAATGTAATAAAGAAATAGCTTTACACCAGTGCGCCACAGAATCAAGTCACACGCCAGTCACAGTCATCTTTGGCACTTGTACAGATTTTATATGTAGTCAAAGATGGGAGTGGTCTTCCTTTTGCCTTTGGATGCAAAATGCCTGTTCAGCTAAACTGAGGCAAGTTGCAGAAGATTTTGCACATGACCTGTCACATGCATAAAACGTCTACAGCTAAACAGTGCAGAGACTCAGCAGAGTGTTTGTATTCGTGAAACTAATGCAAAGACACATCTGTCAACAGCCTGTCAGCTTTAGGGTAGAAACTGTACATTAAGCTTTAACACTTAGACTAAATCCTATCAATATGTTTATTAAGAGAGATTTTTCTTGACATTTTTATCTGATGTGATTTACCATACTTGTAAGGCAAAAATAAATCAAATTTTCATAATGTAGTAAAAAAAAAAAAAGTCATTATTTCAAGCAAAATCCCCCCCAAATGTGTCTTTATTTAGGTAAGAAATGGAAGATTTCTTCTATTGCTATATTAAGAGCAGAATCATACTGATTTTAAGAGTGGGATTTCTTTTAGATGGCTTTGTTAACACATTAACGTGTATCTTGTGTGGTATTCTGAAGTTTTCAACTTTAAAACTGGAATGTTAAGACTTCATGATTTCACAGAATCATAGAATGGTGTGAGTTGGAAGGGACTTTAAAGTTCATCTAGTTCCAACTTCTCCTGCCGTAGGCAGGGACACATTTCACTACACCAGGTTGCTCCAATCCCCATCCCACCTGGCCTCAAATATTTCTGGGGAGATGGGGCATCCACAGCTCACCTTTGCAGTGTCAGACCTGCTGTACATCTGAGCACTGAAAAGAGAAAACAAGGTAGTTGTTCCCAGTAGGATTAAAACCTTCCATCTATCATATCCATGATGTTTTGCTTGTTTATTCAGGGCTAAGCTGATCACCAGACTTGTAGTTCAGCAAGGAATGTTCTTCCTGGATAATGAATAGAGAGAAAAAGGTAGGGGTAATCCACCTGTTTGAAGGTAGATGTTTCTGTTTGCTTACATTCCTCAGAAGCAGGGAGTAGGTTCATTTCTTGATATCATGCCGGAATGTCAGGTAATGTAATTCTTCTACTGTTGGAGCACAAGACATAGGTGTTTCCCTTGGTTTCTTGTTATCTGAGCTAACTTTTCCAGCTTACTATTCCAGCTAAAAGGAGTTGGTACTTTGTTATAGTTTTTATAGTTACTGTAAAACATTCAGAAGTGATTTTTGGTCTGAGACGTCGGTGGTCACGTGGTTGTACTGCAAAAGGCTTAATTCAGTGACTTTAATTTTCCATTTTAGTTCTATGATTCAGCCCAGAAAAAGGGAATAACATTTTAATTTCTGTAAAAGCTATCCCTCCATAGAAAGGAGGAATTACCTTTTGTACAAATAGCTGCTATTTGGGTTTCAGTAGAGATGCATGTTGAGTGAGGAACCATCTTTGGTAGTATCTAAATTTAAAGTGCAAAGTTTTTTTTAACTTTGCTTCTAAGTGACATCACTGGGCTGTGGTTTAATGAAAATTCTCCAGACGCTGGTGGCAACTGGTCCTTCATTTTGAGCATGCATAAACCAGTCCTAAAGAATGATCTGGGAGCAGTCTGATTTGCATAATTCATATGGCTTTCATGCAGTTTGTGAACTGCACATGCAGGTCTGTCTGACAGTGTGTTAATACACTTAGCAACAGGCTAAGTCACTGGGCCTGAATAATGCTGGTTCATTGCTTAGGTACAGGAAATACTATTTTGAGATGGAATTCAGGCCAACAATCCAGAGAAGGTGTAGGTGTTCTCCCCAATTTCCTTTTGTGCTTGAATATTGTCACATATGCTTTTTTTTGTGTGCTTCAAACAAATTTACTGGGAACTGAGTCAAAAAGACAATCTCACTCACATCTAGAAACAATTCTAAACAATCTTATCTCTGTCTAAATAATAAAATAGGACTTATTTATCTTTAACCATACGGTTTTACCTAGATTTAAGATTATTTTTTTCCACTAGCGGTCTGAACTATTTACAATTTAGAGTCCTATTAGCATTTCAAGCTACTGTTTCCTGTGAAGTATTTGAAATCCTTTGGAATAACATTTATGTGACTCAAATGAGGCATCTTTTTTCCATCTGTCAGGTCTACCAAAGACACAGAATATCCCACTTTTGGGCAACGTGTCATATAAACATTGTTTTCTAAAGCACATTTAACTGGGTCAGTCTTTTCTGTCTAATACTTTTGTATTAGTTGGTTTCACACCTTCTCTATTCAACCAAGGGACATTCATGCATAATAGGAAATTATTATAGTGTTCGCTCTTTTTCCTTAACAATCTTTTATAAAGTGTGAGATTTATGGCAAAGTTGACAAAGAGCCTTGGTTTTATGTCACTTGGGCCTTTTCTCACCTGCTATCAGCTTATCCCTTTTCCTCTTAAGCCAGCTCTTATATAGACATTAAGAAAACCATCCCTGGCCACGAATCCCATCCCTCAGTCTTTTATCTTCTGTAATGACAAAGGAAAATAGAGGTACAATAAGATCTTTATATTAATTTCTGGTTGACTTGGTTATCATGGTTACCGATATTAAGAATACTTGGAGTATTTGGTGTGGAAAGAGGTAAATATCACGTTCCTTGTTTTAAAGTAATAAATACAGTGTATAAATTTATACAGTGGAACCAAGCAGGCACAGAAGAAAGACAGAGGGGCACATACACATGAGCAAATTTTGGCCCACTTCAGCTGTTTTGTGTCAGATCTTCACCTCCTCTCAAACCACAGATTACTGTAGTTAGTGTGACTAGGAGGGTAAAAGTTCTACCAGTGTAATTGTCTGACTGAAATCAAAGGATTTCTTTCACATGTTCTGCTGATAATTCTGGCTTCTTGCATTTTATTCTGTCTACAGTTTTGTGAGCATCTGTGACTGAAGCTCTAAAAGCTATACTGAGAAAATGAATGTACATTCTCCAAAAGGAGCAGAAGAACAATGTCTATGAAATCTTGGTTAGAAAGAAAGCTCTGTCTATGCTTTTTTAGCAAGTTGTTTGGTGCAGTAAAAGCTGAACAACAGATCAAATTAGCTGATGTAAACTATCTGCAAGTGTACTGTGTTGTTGCCCAAAAGGAGCCAGTCATTGATTTGGACTGGTTTTGCCTACTGGGATTTGAGCCTGTTTGAAAAACACTTAGGGCAGAGCTTCCTATTGAGTTTTCTCCAGAAGAAGGCTAATTTGTTTATAATAATTATCCCTAATTTATTTTTAGCATATGAGATACTAAAAATTTCAAAACTCCACATTATTCCCTTAGGAAAAATATGAAAAATATTTGCAGAGCTAGATATACCACATATAATCACCCCAAAAAGTAAAAATAATGAAAGGATAACATGAAGGTAGCTCAGTAATCTTTGGGCTAGATGTGTGCGTGTTTGCAATACTTATCACAGCATAATTAGCTTCATAAATTGTATGCCAGAGCTCTGAAGGTTTGCTTCTTATTTGCAGAAATACTGACTAGACCAGATTCTCTTGTGCTATCAGTGTTTCAAAATAATATGGGGGCTAATAGCCTATAACAGGTTGTTTGTTTGTTTGCTTGCTTGTTTGTTTTTAAATTAATAAGGGTTGCCTGTGTTAGAACTTACTTGACTTTGGTTGTGATCCTCAAAATCTTTCTAATCAGGCATTGCTTTTCTGAGACAGTGATTTCATATTAAAAATAATTTGTTAAGATAGACATGTAGTTTTTCATAATATTGCTGCAAGATCAAACTTTATTATGAAATATTAAGAAAAATAGTCCCTTCTACTGTACTTCTTTACGTTATTACTCCAACACAACATTATTGCTAAGCTAATTTTTTTCAATGGTAATTTTTAAATGGAAGTTTTCTCTCCATCTGCCAGCTGGAAATGAATGTCTTAGGTCAAAATGGTCCCTGTCAAAAGGGAAAGCAGTTTTAAGTGGATCAAACAAGGGCTTGTCCTAGGGTTTACTCTTTAAAAATTCAATTGCAATTTAAGTTATGAAGAAATGACTCATATAGCATTTTAGGTTGATATAGGAGCCCAATTACTTTGGAAAACAGAGTTTCAATTCAGAGCAATGTTCCAAAATTTCAATAATGATACAGACACTACAGGTACAGAGGAGAAACAAAAAAAAACCAAAACCAAGAATATCACTGATTAGGCAATAGCAGTAGTGAAAATGTCCCAGTGTAGTAGCAAAAGTTCAGATTTAATGACTTAAAAATATCAAGTGCTTGCGTGGAAGGTAATGGTGTTCTTGGGAAATACTGGCAACAGGTGCCTGTGTAGGATACGTGTTGCAGTTGTTCACCCTGCTCAGTGGCTGGTGAGACTTCAGCTTTAATATTAAATTCAGTTTAGCTCAGCACCACTGAAGAGTTAGAGACAATGAGATGTTTCAAAGTTGAGCAAAAGAGAAAGGATAAAAGATTTAGACAATGTTGGTTAGAAGGCTGAAGGATCTGGCTGTGTTGATCTGGAAATACCAAAACTGGACAAGACAAGAGTCTTTCCCTGTGTTAAACATTATTTTAAATAGGACAAATATTAACCACTCTTCACATCCAGTGGAGGCACAGGATGGATTATCTCCGTCTGTGGCCTGGGATATTCAGTAGATATGAACTTTATAACTGCAATAGCACAGATGCCTTAGAATTGATATATTTTAGTGACACTGTGTTACATCTGAATATTTGGAATAACATAAAAGGATAGATAGGCTACATGACTGATTTCCTTTCCAAGCCAAGAATATCTTGAGCACTATGAGTAAGAGAAGTGTGTTTAAAAATCGAATTCTAAAATTAAATACAACTTTCTTTACTATTCATGGCTCTTCTTACACAGTATCATGAACATCTTCGTTGTTAATTTGTATCGATACAGCATTTGTCATAGACGGCTGAGTAAACAAACCACTCAGATATTTATGGCCGTTTCTATAATGTGAGTGACTGCAGTGAGGCAGTCTTCATTTAAAATATAGGAAGCTGAGACAGGCATAATCAAATAGCCTAAATGTCCCCTGTCTTGTTCCTTCCATCCCTTAGCTGAAGTGGCATTTAGTTGCTATTTTACTTACCTCTTTCCATTTCTCTTCAGAAGCCTGGAAGTCTCTTGTCTTCCTTGGCTGACACAAGAACATAGTCTACCTAGCTAAGGTATGAAGGACTAGAAATAACATGTTTAATGTTAGATATTGGTGGCAAAAAATCCCACCTGATCTGGTCACTGTATATCCTGTTATAATCTGCAAGCAGAAGTATTCCAAGGGAACAGTAGTTAATCCACTTATTTTATAGTTTTACCTTAGAATATGATTACTTTCTCAAATGACTTCAATAAGGTTCTAGATGACTGAGACTGCTTTTGGTCCCACGGTCACTCAAAAACCACGTCTTCTGAGTCTTCTGTGTTCTTATTTCCTGTTTTTTTCTCTCAAAACAGTAGATTTTTAAATTGTGTACTAGTTTCCTTTTATCAAGTCTGCACAGCAAAAGTTATGATTCAGTTAAAGTTAGGCTTATAAATTGTTTTCTAGGTGCCAAAAGAAAAATAATAAAAATTATTAATTTAAAATAACTTCTATTTAATTCACTGAAATGTCATTATAAAAAAGTCTTTCCACTATTTTCTGGTCTCTCCAGCATGCTTTTAAGATGAATGGCTGCTGACAGATGGGCATCATAGTGCAGGCAAACTTCTTATTTACAGGAAAAGGCTGGCTCTGCTGACACTAATTCAGACTTTCAGAAGCTATCCTGTCAAGAGTTCTCAAATCTCCCTAGGAGAGAGCAAGTTTTTCATTTGTGATTCTCTTCCCAGTTCAATTTCTCCAAATAATTTCCAATTTTGTTACCAAGAAGAAGCCGAACTCTGGTAAAAAAAGTTGTTTACCTGCTGCAAAGTTCAGCTCAGGGAGTGGAATCCATAGTGGCATAGTAAGTGCTATCAGTCTCTGCATTTAGAATGAGGATGTGAGAGAGGAATTAACAGTGGCCAATTTGGTTAGTGCTGCACTGCCTAAGTCAGCTGTTGAAAACTCCGAATACAGGGGTAAGTCTATCACAAGATATGGCTTAGACATCTCAGTGAAATTTTGATGCAGAGCCTGAAATGTCTCCCTTGGTGTGAGACTGCAGAGGAAGCCTGCCTTTTGGCTCTCCTTCAGAACTTCTTGCATTTTGTACATCATGAGTTCGGTCTCAGTTCAATTTCTGTTCATATTCTCCATCTGTCCATATCTTCCCTCTAATCTCCTTGCTAAACCCTACTTCTGTTTCCCAGCTGGTCTTTCTCTGACACTCTCTCTCTCATCCAATCGAAGTGGTTCTTATCAAAATACAGCTTTGATTATCTCACCTTATTCACTTTGCAAGCTGTTTGCTGATGCCAAATCCAGCTCAAGCATCGAGCGTGCTGGTGCTCTTACACTGCCTGGCAAGCCTTTTCCCTGGGGCATTGTGGCCGAGCAGGCTAAATGGGCCAGCCATGGACTAAGAGTGAAGGCAGGGTTTGAAATTTAATAACTAGTATGGAGGAAGGTCTGAAGGAGGGTTATATGCTGAGTATTTCTTTAGTGTGTGTGTGGGATGAGAAGTTTAACGGGTTTAATTTTTCTAAATCTGGATAACTCCTTGATTTAGACAGTCAGCAGTTGCCAGAGGTGAAAAGATAGTCAGGAAGGGTGATGGATGGAGTGAATCAGAATGAGAGTTATCCACCAAAAATTTAAGTTTAGTGTGGAGAAGATTATTTCAAGACTGAGTGTTTATTTTTCAACTGCTGTATAGCATTATTAAAACACAGTGACATTAGACTCAGGAAGCCATAAGGTAGTTTGGAAGTAATAATTACTTCATTATTTTCTGGAACACGTTTTCTGTACCCTCCTTCACAGTTGTTTTTGCTGTATATATATGATGTAAGAGGGCAACAGTGAAATAAAATTATGTTCCTTGTCTGAGTTGATGTTAGAAGCAATGACTGTCTTTTTTTCCAAAATTTTACTGTCTGGCTTAATCACTTACATCATATTGATGCTCCTTTTATGATTCCTAAGTTATAAACAACAGCAGAGATATTGTGGTCTTCTAGGAAGAATGGAATGAAATCAGTGAGTTTGCCCTTTGCCCATTTGATCAGGCACACTGTAGTATAGAGAATTTTATTGTAATGCCTCAGATATTTCTTTAGGCAGTAAAATTCTTGTGACAGTGGTAGTGTAGGCTGCTCTGAGTCCTTATGTTCTTACAGCCTGTTTGAGCATTGCTTGTTTGAGGAATGATAACCTAGGCAGAGGAACAGATTTTATCTCTTTTCTTCCTGTTTCTTCATCATTTGGCCCAAAAACTCACCAAAGAAAACAAGAAGTTTTGGCAATGCTAGAGAAGTAGCATTTTTACCAAATGTATACACACACACATATGTACATATATTTAAAAAAGCAAATGGCTTGTCTGGAAGATATTTTGCACACATGAATAATTGTGTTTTTTTACCTCAGAGGCTCTGTAGTTATGGAACATCAAATTTAATTTAATCTTATTTAATTAAAATAAATACTGAGGTCCCTAATCTTTCACTCCTTACACAGGACCTTGGCGCTGTATCCATCAAGATGTTGGTGCCTGTATAATATTTTGAAAACATTGCTTATCTAAACTCCTCAGCCATCACGGATCACCAAAAAATCAGTTTGGAAAGGTGCTGTGGAGGTCATGCAGTCCCACTTTGACCTCAAAGCTAGGCTAATTTCTAAGGTAGATCAGATGTCTAGAGGACTTGCCGAGTTGAATTTTGAAAATCTCCAAGGATGGAGATTTTACTGTCCCTCTGTGCATTCTGTTCTGAGAATTCACTGCTCTGATGCCAAAAAGTGGCTCGCTTCCCTTGTGCAACTTGTGCCTTTTGTCCTTCATTGTGCATCCCTTAGAAGAGTCTGACTGTCTTTTCAGTACTGCTTCATTTGGGAGTTGAAGACAGCATTAGTGTTTTTTCCAAGCTCAGTTCCCTTAACCTCTGTTCTTTGAACAGACACTCTCCCTCAAGCCCTTACCATATTACTGGGCCTACACTGGGCTCTCTAAATGACATTTTTAGTTCTTTGTGTGGATATCAAACAGGGTGGGAAGAGTTGGGAAACTCTCCCATCTGAATCCTTCTGTTCCAGTTAGCATTGTTCTCACTCTGTCTGAGTGCAGACACACTGCTGCTGTGCTGTGCTGCTTCACTTCAGAAGCAAATTACATTTCCTCAAGAACTTCCTGTGCTGCTTTATAAAGAAATACACAGTACAGTTCAGGAAACACTAGCCTCTGCCCCCCATTAAGCTCTCAAACCCCACAATTAGGTTAGAGTAATTTGAGAAATTGCTGGGTTTGGGGTTTTTGGTTGTTGTGGGTTTTTTCTGCTAGAACCTCCTCCATTTTTTCTAGATTTTTTTTTGTACTCTTAAGTTTTAAGAAATCATCATTTCATAATAAAAACTAGTATTTTTCTGGGTGCATGTAATTCATAGTTGATTTAGAAATTCTAAGATGCTCATATCTCAATGGCTGTCATCATTATAGGGAAAAAATCTTTCATAAATGTATTTTAGATTTTTAACTCATAGATTAGAAAATGTCTCTTTCCTTCCCATGTTATGGGTAAATAGACTTGAAAAAAAAATTCCCCAAAATCCAGTGATAGTATTCGGTAAAACATCTCTCTGAAATACTTCTTTAGAAAATATGACATAAAAATATTTCCATGTTTTATACAAATATAATAAGAAGCTACAATTGAAGGATAAGTGATGGAGCAGTGCCAAAACACTTGTAAGTTACATCAGAATCCCAAAATCTAGTTGGCAGTCATTAATGCATTTTTATTTTGGAATTTCTTAGAACATGACTTTTACTATCTTTTACTAGTTTTACTAGTTAATGATACACTCTGTTAATTCAGTCAGCTGTGGATCGTACCTTGAGGAAATTAGTTGTTTTTTTTCTTTGAATTGCTTATTTCACTATTTCAAATATGAGGAGGCTTTTTTGCACTTTCTTTAAAACAAAATTTCTCAGTTCTGAATATTATAAAAATGGAACCCCTAAATTGATAGAATGTGGGGAACAGAAAGGAAGGCTCATTTCAGTGATCGAAATAGTACTGCTGGAAATTTTCTGGTAGAAAATAACCTTTAAATCTGAATTTTATATTGAAGAAGTTCCAAGTTTGCACAGGAAGAAAGAAAGGAGTTTTGTATAGTAGAGGAAAAAAAAAATGCAGTGATAGTTTTTCAGCTGCCTATGGAGAGCAAGTAAAAATAAAGACCTGGTCATTCTCAAGCTGAAAAAATAGATAGTGATTCTCTTGAAAGCCATTTTTTCCTATCTCATTTAAAAGAAAAAACTAAAAGCAATTGAAACAATACCCCACCAAAACCAGACAACCAAGGGTTGTTTTTTCCTCTACTTCCCATTCCCGCTGGAAATATTTTAAAAACAAAACAAAAAACCAAAAACAAACAAACAAAAAAAGAATGTTTTATTAATGGAGAAGGATTTTCAACTGTCTGACTTGTTCTGGAAGTATGGACAATACAGTCAATACAGTAAATGGTCGAATGGGGAAAGGGGCAGACGGTGATAATCAGCTCCATTTGCTTCAAAGCCCAGAAGGAGTTCGATATATGGAAAACTCCGAATGTGTGCATTGAGCTGGAGATATCAGTAGAATAGCTGAGACTCTGGAAGTCTCATTTTTACATCAAATTTGTGGTTCTGTTTTTATCAGTCTCTAGTAACTTTTGATGTGTATCTTAACCATGTTGTTATGTTATATTATACAGATATTGGAATTAGTAATAAATTAAGAAATAAGATGAATCAAGAAAGGTGTCCTGCTCACAAAAAGTAGAAATTTGGAAAAAATTATGTTTTAACTTCATTGTCATAAACATTTTGTACGTATGTAATGGGGAGAAACATGTAAAGGCTTTCAAATATTTCTGTATATTTCTGATCCTTATTTCTGAAAGTCTTTGTCATCTGTTGTGAGTTTTCTGCTGAAAGGATAGGATTACCAATAATTTAGTATTAAACTTCAAAGTATTTTTTTAAAAGTATGTTAGAAATGCTTTTCCAGCTGTTCAGAATATTCAGCATTTAAACACAGTTTGGAAATTTAGTGGCCAAGTGAAAATGAGCAAATCTGTGCTTCATAGTTTCTCCTGAGCTGGTTATACGGTTGGAAGAATAGACTTAAGAACAAGTTGAAGGTTTTCAAGTGTTTTGGTTTTTTCACACACAGTTCAGCAACTGGAAATCAACTTCATGAGGATAGAATCTGCAACAATTTCAGATCAAGTCCACCTAATTCAGCCTTTTCTCATGACATTGACTAAGTCATGTATTTTCAGTAAAAAATGAGATCGTCAACTGATACAAAGTGATTTAATGTTTTCCAGAGAGAGAGCAGAGCAAATAAAGAGAAATGTTGCATCATGAATTCAATACTTAGTCTTTATGTGTAAAATGATGTTCAAACAGCACAGTAAGGAATTGCACACAAACACACAGAGCTCCTAGATGATGCATTCGGAGGTAAATGCCGTCAGTGCCTCGCCATTTGAGATAATCTTCACTATTCCGCAGCCTGGTTCCTGGCTGCTATAAGTACAGGAAGGTACTAGAATGATTGCCATGCCTTCAGAAGAGGGATCTAAAAATTAAATTATTTCATATTTCTTGATGAAATACAAACAGCTGGTGCTGTAAGTTTTATGAGTTCTGTGATGCTTATAGAAAGGTTCTTTTGTTTATAGTCTTATCAAAGATCTGTGAACATGAAAATGTCACACGAAAATGGAGTAAAACCATTTAGGTACTTGACTTGATGACTTAGAAATTATATAACAGCAATGTTCATCATGGAAGATGACTTGATGTTCACTATCCTAGTCTGTCCAAGGCTCTAAAACCAGTGCATGATGGATGCTAAACAATATCTTTTTGTCAGTCTTAGCTCAGAGGCAAATAAATACATGGCTAATAAAGCTGAGACCCTTTAAACATCATCATTTTTGCAGGATAAAAATATTTCAGCTAATAGATGTTTCTTTGCTTAAATAATATGCAATATTCATAGTTAAATAACACCAAATTAATACCAAAATTATTCAAATTGCACAATATGAAATATGAATTTTTTTTTTAATTTTCTCATTTAGATCTAGGTGCTCCTAAAGGCTAATAATATTAGGATGCCCAGAAAATCAGATTTGACTCACAGAGACCAGTTTAAACAAGGTCTCTGCGCCCATTGATTTGATGTAGGTGAACTAATGCCCAAAACTATTTTCCTACATCAGACACTGTCTAACATACAGTTATTTAGTGTTTCAAGTAGGCATTCCTCATCTCTACAGTGCTATTAAACATACCATTATGGCCTGTTACTGGATGGTGACTTTCAGAATTCAGCTGTTTAAAGTTTGTGCTTCTTGTCTGTCCATCCTTTGACTTGCTGTTTTTTCAAAGTCAAGACCTGCTTCCACAGTGGTTCTTACCTTGGGGATAAAGGAATGCATCCCCACCTGAATTTTACAAACCTAGCTAAAGTTCTCAGTGGCATTGTGCAATGAATGTTTGGAAGAACCATTTTCATACTTAGCAATTTTTTCTTGTTTTCCATCTAAATATTAACTAATATTAACAAATGTTCTTGACCTGTTTATCCTGATACTCTACAGCTCTCACTTGTTCTTGATTTGTGTAAAACTCTTTTCTTAAACTTTTTTTGTGTTGGAGATATGTGTCTCCAGAAACATTTTCTTCTGACATCCTCACCAGCTAAAACCCATTAGTCACTTCCGCCTTTTTCAGTGTTTGGGAACACATCTCTGAAAAATCACACTTGCACCCAACGTTTTTCCTTTCAACCCATAAATAGTGTCATTTCTTATCTGTAAGGGGATGTATCATCACACTGTGCATCAGACTGCTGTAGGTCGCAGTGAAAATCAGACTGTTTGAGACTTCAGAGCAATCATTTGACTTTCTGTTAACATCTCTGAACCCAAAAAATACTGAATGACATGACCGCAAAGCCTGATACTTTGTGAAAATAAGATGTCACTAATATATTCAGTAGACATTAACTTTGGATGGTTTAGACTAATTTTTCAGCTCTTGCTCTTCCACTGGTCTAGAATGCACATTTGGATGATTACAGACATTTCAGGGTTTCATTAATTTTCTTTTCTTTGTAAACTCCAAGTTTGCTAGAAATTTTAAAACCGTGAATTAAGCACATAATAACAACAGAGAAGGGAACCAACCCAAATCTTTGATTATCCTGTGAACATTTTTACTGATAATTTCCTGTGTTTCTGTAGTAAGAAACGTTACATTGCATGTGTAGGGTCATTGGTATAGTCCGTATGCATATAATCAAGTATTTTTTTTAGCTATGCCATCAATGGACAAAGAATGGTTTAGAATGAGAACAACAGGAGATCTGAAAATGAGGGGGAAGAAAAGAGCCTTTTTCCTTTTGTATATGCAGTGAATATATATCCTAGATTCCAGGCCAACCATAAGAATTTTCATTTTTATTTAGTGTCTTGAAATATTGCTGTTGCATTAAATTCTGTTTCTCTTTTTTTTTTTTCAGATGTAGGTTTAGAAACTGCAAATGGCACATCTTTCACATTAAATTCTGATTTTTCTGCTGCCTTCTCTTTATTTTTAGCTTCATTAGTGTTTAAAAGTAGTCTTTGCCAACTTTCTATCTTCCTGTCCTGCTTGTCACAATAAGCAGAAATGGGAAGAGGAAGGTCATGATTCTAAAATAGTATAATTGCTATTAAAATAGTAGGAAGAAAATTCATTAAAGGTTAGTGCTTTCTTCTTCCTCAGCCCTACACAGTTGGATTAAATATCACATTGCATACAAAGTAGTCATCTGATGCAATTTATCACGGAGTGGAATACTTCCTCCTCTGAAAATGAATGTAGATTTCAGTGCTAGTAATATAAATTATATTTCATAATTAGTAAAATAATCAAATATAAATATTATCTCCATGTGTGCTTAAAAAGAGGAAATAGAGGATGTTCTAAAAATCAGAACTTTCAATTTTATTCAGTTGAGCTAATCAAGACTGAGCTAAATTCCTTGTCTGGATTTCTTTGGTGAAGAGATGGAGTTGATGTCCAATCCTGTTTTAAATACAAATGATATAGAATTTGCCACTTCTGTTTCCCTGCTCCATGGACTAAATCTGTGACGGTATCCACTGAGAGTAGAATACATGTAAAAGTAAACAAAAACCAACAAACAAAAAAATAAGTAAACTCTGAAAAAATGGTTTCATGTCTTTTAAAACATGTTTTTGTTGGGGGAAAGAAAAAAGACAGGTAATCTGTTTCACTTTGTTATCTGTTTAACAGATAATACAGTGAAAGCTGTTTTTCTTCCATGAGAAGATGCTCTGTGTTGTATCAGTATAGCAGATTTATGTATGTGTTTATTCAAGTGTTAATGCTTCAAACAGTTGGCTTTGTGAAGGTTAGGGGTGGGTTAGGAGGAGAGGTTAATTTGGTTTTGTTTAATTTGTGTCACTTGGAAATGAATTTGTATCAAAGTGGAAATGCCATTTTTGTATGAGAATAAGAATAGGAATATGGAGTTTTGTGTGGTCTGGCTAGTACATGTTCTCACTGTAGAAAAAGTGTAATGGAAAATCCGGACATACTGTGAGTAGTTTTCACACCTCATAAGTTTAGCCATCTGTGGCAGATGATCTACTCTGTGTGTTTGTTGTCAGGTTCAGCTACATTTCTCTAAAAGGTGTGAGGATTACGCCTGCCCTGGGATCAACTGAGTGTATTTCAGGGGGAATTCTTATGCTTCAGAAAATGAGGGATGGAGACAGAGAGGAAAAAAGTTTCAGGCAGAAGGAAGTTTGAGGGAGACACTGAGAAACTGCAGAGAAGAGAGAGAAATATACTTTCAACCTTAACTGAAGGAGAAATCAACTTTTCCAGCAGAGGCAAAGGGAGTTATGCAGAGTTTACTGCAAGACCTGAAAGGTGGTGAGTTGTTGGAATGGAATGAAGCCTGAAAGACAAGTATCAGCAACCAAGGAGAGTCTCCCAAACTTCCTTTTGTTTCTATTCTGTTCTAACAGTGTGTAATACTGGAACCATGGTATATAGTACCAGAGCTGAGTAAGAAGTATGCTTTCCTACAGCAGAATGTGTTGCATTGGTAACCACTTCTGGAAGGAGGGGGAGGAATTTGATGCAGACCATTCTGCAGGTGCACAGCAGCATCGATGAATCCAGGGCTAAGCAGAAAAGACAAAAAGAAGGCTTAGCTGTGATGTATGTGGAAAGGCCTGAATTAGGCAGGTGGGCACTTGGTGAGTTTGTCTCATCTGGGCCTTACAGCAGCAGCCACATGGCCATTGTTCCCCAGCAAGAACCACATTTTAGAGAAAGTGGTTAATCAGGGCTCTGTTCAGTCTACCACCTTTAATCTTAGACTGGGGAAATAAAGCATCATGAGTACAGAATAAAGTAAATATTGCCTGAACAATCAAACTGAGCCAAACCCAGAACCTTTGATTGCTGAAGAGAGGTGTCATTTCTGAAGAACTGAAAAAGTGGTGAGACTCCTGAAAAAAGAAAAGCATTAAAATTCTGCTTCAAGCAGATATTTCATGAGGAACCAAAAGCAGGAATTGAAATTGCTCCAGTTGTGGTGAGTGGGAATGACCTCCTGTCTTGAGACATTTACAGGTGACATCTGTGTTACATGTGGCTGTTTCCACAGTTGGCAAGAGAAACAGGTGTGATTATGGAGTGAGCTGAAGAAAAATTGCACTTTCTTTCAGTTCTGTAATCTGGAGGAATAACTCAGATTCACTCTGCACATGATGCCTGTGCTTGGGCAGATGAATCCTCAGTCTTGTGAACAAATAAGGGCTGTGGCACAGCATGTGGTGTCTCGTCAGCTACCACCCTTTGGAGGAAGTCTGTAGTGAAGGAGAGGCAGAAAAAGCCAAGATTTTCTCACACCGTCTTTGTTTGGGTTTTTTTTCCCCTGTAAAACAAGATTGGTATTTCCTTTCTTTCAGAGATAAAGGGGGGTTTGGTGTTGATTGTTTCAGGATTTTTTAGTTGGTTTGTTGGTTTTTTTTTTTTTTAATTGTAGCTGAAAGCTTGAAAAGTAGCCTCATATCTGTTGAAAACAGATGGTGCTAATTCAGCATATGCATATCATACTGATAAGTATAAACTGTTCTGAATTTTTCTCACGAGTATTTTCTGGCCAGGATTCTCAGTTGGATTGCAAAGGAAAAAAAAACTAAAGTATGTTCTCATTTACTGGGAAAATTTTCTTTATAATACAGTAAAATTTTCCATAGATGCGATCTGAGTTTCAAATAAAATGTATTATTCTGACTGAGGGGTATGACACATAGTGATTTGTGTGTTACATGATGAGAAACAGTGTATTATTGATTTCTGTTAGTGAATGATCCCATGCTAAGGCTATTTTATTAAATGCAGAAAGATGTATCTCAAGGATTTTGTTACTTGAAGATAAAGTTGCCTTTCTCTACTGCCACAAGTAGCTTTGTGGCTAACAGTTAATATTTTGGTACAATATCCTTTAATATAGCTTGTTTCAATTACCAATGGCAGAATCACATTGCCTCTGTATTGAAACACATTACTAAGGTACAGTTCTTTGTTATTAGTTAGTTAAATCCAAAAATGGGTTCTGTTGGAGACAGGGCTCATCATGTGCAAACAATATCTGTATCTCAGTCTATCACAGGCATCAAATTGTCCATCCACATCACAGAACTTTTGATAACTTTTGATAACAGATCAGGCAGAGAAGTTCTGAGTATTTTCTGTTCTGTATTTATGTAAAATGCCTTTTAAACTGTCAGTGAAAATACAGAGGGGAGAAAAAGAAGCGATGATTGGTAAGAAACACTAATTATGTTGTAGTGTAGTATACAATGTTATAGTATAGTACATAGTCACCATGAGCCTACAGGCTTTGTCTTGTTAAGCACCTCAGAGGAATTCTAGTTTTGCCATTTTTATTTCTCCGTATAGTGAATCTTTCTCATGTTCAAGTTATTGTTATGCAATACATAGACTCCTATATACCTTGTCATCTGTTTTGTCATTTATATCATAATCTTTTGGGTTGTCAAAGTAGAATATGCTTAAAAAATCTCTTCAAAACCTTTCCTGAGTCATGTTGACGGTTGTGTACAGAAAAATCCATCATTTTGTTCCTTTTTTTGTTTTAAACAAAACTTGGATATCTTCTTAAAAGTAATTACCAAATGAGGGAAGATTTTAATTCACAGTCAAAGGGATTTGTTTTAAATTCTTTGTCAGGCTTTGGCCCTGGACTAGGGCTGTAGTACTTTAGCTGTCACCGTTTGAGCTGGAGTTGATACTGAAAACACAGTATTGCAACAAGGGTAGAATAGTATTTTCTTTCTGTGAAGTCCCTCAATAGTTTTTAGTATACTGATATATAAATAAAATACTTGAGAATATTTAACATATCTTAGTACAAAGCATATAAAGACAAGCATTTAGGAAGCATCAGTAGGTGTTGCCTACATAGCAGCTGTATATTTCCTGCAATGTTTTCAAGCCTTTTGTAGCAAAGTATGAAATCTGCATTTGTCATTCAGAAAATAAATTCTGACCATGTTCCTCTGGTTTGAGGACAGGCTTTCCCCCTTCTCCTCTCCTTTCCCTCTTTCCCTTCCTTTTCCTTATTTTTCCTTCTCTTCTTTTTCAGAGATTGAATAGTGGGAAAAATATTGAGCCCACTTGGTAAAGAGATTTCAGTGCAGAAGCAGTACTCAGCTCTGACAATTTGACTCTTTCTGTTGGTTTGACAGAAGCCCATTGTCTGAACCAATCTGCCAGAGACATTTTCTCAGTGCACAGTAACTGAGACACCTGTACTTCTGTTTACATTTAATATAATTGAACAGTGAATCTCTCACATAAAGTCCTATTCAAGCACACCTTGCAAAGACAAGTGATATGGTTGCAAAGATAAACAGCAAAGAATAGCAGAGGAGAAAAGAAATTAAGAACAAAAAAGAAAATAATGAGTTTTGAAGGTAACAGTACTGTGAGTTAGCCAGAAATGTTTCCCTTTCGCATAAGGCTTAAGCTATGAAAGAAAAAAAATTAGAAAAAGTGGTGAATTGTACTTAGGTAATTGGGAAAAAGGACTGTCTTCAGTGAGCAGAAAAAGCAAACAGTATAGATATGATCTGTACATGTAAGGTAAGGGAATTAAAATGTAAGCTTGTGAATAATGTGTATGTCGTCTAAAACCTTTTGAATGCACATACATGGAATGTTGTTCTAATTAAACTATTTAGATTAAAGTTTCAAAACATTGGATTTCATTTTTCTCACAAACTGATTTTTCAATAATGTATTACTGCTGATTTAAACTGCTATTTCTAATTTTTAGAAATTGAGAAGGGAATTGCCCCATTATCCTTTACAGGCAAATTTGTCCATCCTGTTCCAAATGAACCACAAATCAGTCTGTGTAAAACTGTCTTCTGTGCAAACAACTGGGAACAACTATTACGTCTGCTCTCATAAAGTAGATGAAATGTAGATTTAGATCCCTTTGGAAATCACAGTGTAAGAGCCACATCTGTCCGTAGTTTGCATATCAAATTTCCTTTTAATTTCTCCCTTCTCCCCTCAAGATCAAAAGAAGCATATGGGCTTTTATGTGTTTAAGGGAGGAAAGAAGGGTTTATCTCACGTCATGTCAGCTGTTAGGAAGTGCACTGTGCTGTCCCCCTTGCATTTGAAGTGGAAATGGCAATTTCAAACAATTTTACAGAGAAAATGAAAGGAGTAAGGGGATGGAAAGTACAAAAGTGCTTATCTGAGAAATGAATGACTCTGACTGACATGAAGGAAAGCAAAAAAAATGAAAAATTCTTATTGTTTTGGAATAGACTATTTCTAAAAGTTTTATATTGGTGTTAACAGAAAACAAATTTATCTTTAGAGGCCTCCAAAGGAGTAGGAAAAAAAAAAACAAAACCCAAGACAGAAAATCAGACTGACTGGCATCTCAGTGCTGCTGTGTAGTGATTTAGAAACTAGTTTTCTGCCTGACTGCTCAGTCCCCAGAGCAACATACTTTCAGAAAAGAAAAAGACAAGAGTTACATTGAAGGAAAGCTCTAGTATATTACTCATGAAGCAGGGTATTTCACTCCCAGATACAGGACCAAATTCAGCTCATCACATTAATCTTCCACTACCCTTGCCAGCAATGGCACACAAGCCAAGGCAGTAGTGGTTGTGTGATAAGGTTTTACTATTGGTTAGAATTTGTTCAGAGCATGTATTCCTCCATTCTCAGCACTGCTGATGAGACCAGCTTTTATTAAATACATGTTTCTGTATATTTTCCTTACCATACACAACTCGTCTGCTTCCCTTAACCTGATGGCTTCATTGGAGGGTTCCCACCCTCTCTGGTTCTTCATGCCATAGAAGTGCCCCTATGCCAGCCTTAGACAGTGCAGAGAAGCTTCTCAATATTCTTGCTCTAATGTTTGTTAATCCCTTCTCATCAGCAGTTACCACATAATAGACATTATGTCCAGAAATGTCCATAAAAACTTACATGAGAAACTTTCTTTGCACACGACAAGTTAAAAAACATCATTCAGAACCTGTAAGAAGATGTAGTTAAAGATTCCAAGAAGATGTAGTTAAGGATTCCATACTTAAAATGAAGTAATCTAATACTAGTGTATTATGTTAGTATCTTTAGGAGTTAGGTCTCATTTGCAAGCAATTTTAAAGATACTGTTAAATTACTGAGAAATCCTTAATGAATGATAACAGATTTTCATGGGTTCTTTGTAGTAAATTAAATGTTTAAAATAATGAATTGCCAAAATTTCTGACTCTTCCTTCTGATACATTTCTAACAACGAAGAGCACATGCTGTAATACTGAGTAACACATTCCAACCCTTTATAAATAGAACAGCTGTGTTACAATTGGGGCTTTGGAGGGGTTGCATTTGGGAAGGTTTTTGTTACATGAAAAAATGCAAGATGTGAGAGCTGGAAAGCGAGCTACAGCACAGGCTTCACCTTAACAATATTCATTGCTCCAAACCTTAGGTGGTTTTTTTTTTTCTGAATGGGAGAGTAATTTCTATCCCTCCACTACCTGACATCTTATCTGATGAAAACATTTTATTCCCAGTAATTTCATTTAACACATCAGCATTCATCTGTCAACCTAATGCTAGTCCTAAGTTTTCTGAGAAAGTTTATTGACTGCCTGGTCCTTGTTTGAAGACAAAAGTATTATTTACATTGTTTTTCTGGTAGCAGAAAAATCAGTATACAGCCAACTTTCTGCTGACATTTCAAGTCTATTGCGAATCAGCACTAAATGTTTCAGGAAACCTAACCCTTCAGAGGGTGATTTTTTGTTCTCTTACAGTATAGAACAGGATTTTCACCATGGTGTTGAGTCTTCTGGGGCCTGTGGCAGAGGAGTACCCTCATCTATAATCCACTTTACCTTTGCTTTTCACAGCACCACAGTCTAACATCACCATGTCTATTACATAGAGAGTCTGGTGGTGGAAAACTAATAAGATGCTGTTATCACAATTGTATTGGCTTCTGAAAATGCATATATGTATTCATATTGTATACATTAATTTCAGGATTTTTCCCTATTTATCAAAAAAAAAAAAAAATACATAAGTACAGGTCTGTTTTGTCAACCCTAAAGAGGACTGAAGAAGTTGAAGTTTGTTTGTGTTGTGATCACAGAAGATTTTAAAAGAGGAATGAATAATAAGGATTACATTTTTACTAGTAAAATTCAAAACATGCAAGAAGTATGCAAGAGTTGTATGCTCAAGTGTGAAAGCTGAGTTTCTGAGAGCAAATAAAGCTAACATCCAAACATGGCTACATGAATGGAGAGCAGCATATCGTGTTCAAAAACTCATTTGAGAAGAGGGCAAGAAAGATTGAGTAGCTAGAATCAAACACAGTGTTTAGAGGTAGAAATTCACCCCGGGTATCCTGAGCCATTTTGTCCCCCAAAGCAAACTATCTCTTTAAAACAGCAGCAGAATATATTAGTATTTCCTAGTACTTGACTGATTCTTGTAGTGGGTCAGAGTCTTGCTGGCTTTGTCAACAATGACATCAAATTAAAAGAGACAAAAATAGATAGAAAAAGGTATTTTTAGAAAGATCTGCAGGGAACAGGATGGTCATTGCAAAAGAATTATTCCGAAGTCACCACACAAGTTAACAGGGTTCAAAAGCCTTTGTCCAGACGACCTCTATAAACTCAAACTCAGATGATAACTCACATCAAGACTAATGTGTACTGGCAAGGCAGAAAAGGAAGGTTTTGCTAAATCTGTTTGCATGCAACCTTCAGCTCAGTGTTTTCACTTCCTTACTGTGATGTTATCTTGTCACTGAATGGCAAGACTGAGAAGACTTTCTCCTATGTTTATTTCAAAACTTTCTTAGGTGTAAGGAGGGGTGGTGGAAGGGGAAGATTTTTCCTCATTTCTTTAGTTTGTAGTATTGGGGAGAACATCTCTGTAGCTTTATTTCAAGCACATGCTTTGGCCTTATTTTAACAAGGTCAGCTTTGCCTCAGAAGCAGATCTGATTACCATTAAGTCCGTCCTGAAGAGATATCCCAGACTAATGTAAAATTATACAAGGGTCAACAATAAAGTAAAAACATTTATATGAACATCATGGTAAAACAAAAAACAGAATAATTTACTTCTTTCGTTTTTGAAAGTTACAGTCAACATTTAGAGTGATCATTTGCTAGACAAAAAATTATTTTTAAAAATTAGTGAGGATGCTAATACATAGCTAGAAGTAAGCTGACTAGAATTAAGATGAAAATCATGATAAAATGTAGCAGAAAACTTTTTTTGTTCAGTCAGAGAGCTTGCTAAGGTCACCTGTCTGACATCTAAGTTAACCTTTAACCAGTGATTGTGAGGTCTAAGAATGCCTGCTTGTATTTGATAGGTTTATATGGCTCCAGAGTGGTCTCATGAAAGTTTCTGCCCTGTCTTTCCTTTGGGTACTTCAAATGTAAAATGAACGTAACATTATAAATGTGAGACAAGGACCAAAAATACAGGGATAGGACTAGACATCAGAATTAGTCCTTTCCAGTCCCAGTTCTTTTTGATAAAGAGATTAGAATTTGGCAGAGATCAGCCCTAGCTTGTCTTTTTTTTTCCATGCTATTTAACAAATTCAAAGGAAATGCGGAAACTAATAACAGCCACTTGAAAGTTATCTGTCAAAATACTGCAGTTGAACTTCCCTTCAGGATACTAAGTTCCCAGGGAGCATGCTAATATAAGTGATGATTGAAATATCCATGAAGAAGAAAAAGGCACACATTTTATCACAGTACTAAAATGCTTTTTTTTCTTGTCCCAATATAAATATCAAATAAAAGTTATTAAGACTTGCCTTTTGTGAGAATAGTAGCTGAGAACAAGAGGTTATCAATACTTTTTAAAAGCAAGTGGTACTTCTTCCTATAATGTCTGTTAGTCTAAGTTTCTTCATATACAGAGAGTTCTATAAACAAAATATGGGGCTTTTTTGATAAAATGCATAATAATCTGACACTGAGATTTATGCATCAGCAACTTAACTATCATCTGAAAATATTAATTCCATGAAGTACTGTAGACCTTTTAACAACTGTGTTATTAATAGCACTTCCCAATACCAGTGACCATCTGTGACTGCTTCACCATCTGTGATTCCTATTTCAGTTCAGGAGGGGGAAATAACAGTGGTATTACACTGATTTTACAATATAAATCATTAGCCAACTAGACCTACTGTAGATGATTAATTTGTCTTTGCTTATAAGTACACACTGAGCAAGAGAAAATTAGTTCCTTTGATTTGTTGGCACAACATGGGTTTGTGAAATGGCCACGGGAAGCTGAAAATATTAAATTGCTTTTATTGAAATATGAAACATGCAAAAGTTGATGGAATTTAGATGAAGAGCTTAAATGGCACTTGAAAAGGTAGTGAATGTTTCCTTAAAGATCCATGGCAAACCATGTGTTGATTATTGTAATTTGTTAAAGCTAGGTAGCAGGGGAGCAACAAAAGGGGATTGTCAACACTTCTTAAAACTTGTACAGTTTGTTGGTGCCATACTAAAATACTGGGAAAATACTGATTTATAAACTCCTACTTAAAATTAATCTTATTGATATCTTATCCGAATGAAGTAGCATTTATTTCAAAAGAAATGGCATTTTCAATTAAAAGCAGTTAATTCTTGCAGAAACGCTGTCCTTGCCTGCAGAGGCAGGAGAGTCAATTTGACCAATACTGCTTTTTATTCTTCCCTTATTAAACTGAGCTAAAATGTTTCCGTATGTTGCTGTTAATATGTCTGCATTCCGTAATGGCTGAGCTGATTTTTCTTCTGTTTCAGTGTATGTGTGTAGATCAATCTCTTTTCCTTTGCTAAGGCAAAATTTATAAGAAGATATTAGGGAGATAGGATACAATTTCAAAATCATTCAAGTCCCGCTTTTTAATCTGTATACATTGGTGGGAGCCTAAACTTTAAAAAAAAAAAAAAAATCAAAAACATTAGTACTTTAGGGTGCAAAGTAAATTACATCTAACCAGTTGCATTGTCTACTTTCCTAGCTGATGAAGACAGATTGGCACCTCAAAAAGAATTACTTATCAGCCTAAGGTAGATAGTTCTACATCAGGATGAATCACTCTTCTACCATTAACTGCGAGGAAGTCTGGACATCTGGACAGAATTAAATTGCTGTAATTTTATGCTGCTTAACTTTTTTAAAGTTTTAAACTGTAGCTTTCTAACTGGAACAAATTTTATTTATGAAAGTCTTCAGTGAACTGAAAAAAGCTCATATCCATTTTGTAAGGCACAAGGAAATCCCCATATTTAGCATCAGATATGAGGCAAAAATTACAAGATCGTGTAAGAACTACCTGTCTTGTCACTAGAAAGTTCTGCTTTGTTGTCTGATTTCAGCACAAGTCATAGGTTATGCACTCAGTGTCTGGCTCAGTCATCTGTTCAACTGTACACATTATACATAAATTTAGATATGAATGTGTATATAAGTACATTTATAATTATACAGATTTTTTATTAAATTAAATGTTTTATATAAAAGGGAGGTGTATGTGTATATATATCCCCCTCCCACAAAAATATGCATTGAATATGTTTATGTATAAGCATGCAGAAATTACAAAAAAAAAAAAAGAAAAAACTTTTAAATTACCATTGATTCAATTTTAAGAATATGAGGTCGACTTTTCAATCTTAGGCTAAACAAAGTCCTAGTGAGTGTCACCCTTATTTTGCATTAGATTGCTCATCTTTAGCAGACTGACAGCACTTTTCCTTGCCATTTTCTGCTGCTTAATCACAGATACAAAATTTCCTCTATCTAAAAGAAGTATGTGGTTAAGTTATAAAGCCATACCCTGAAAAAATTTAAATAACTTGTGATTATTTTCTCTCCAGAATAGTGATTCAGTCTTGTTTCTTCTATTGCAGTCAAAAGGTTCTTCAAGCCTGACTCCATCCAGCACTCAAAAGAAGGTGAAGAGGACTCTGCCCAATCCACCTCCAGAGGAAGCAACAGCAGGAACTCAGTCCCCATATACTTCTGTGGGATCAGTTTCACGGAGAAGGATTTGTAGGACCACCACTATGGCCAGAGCCAAGATTCTTCAGGATATAGACAGGGAATTGGATCTGGTTGAACGTGAATCAGCCAAGCTTAGGAAGAAGCAAGCAGAGCTAGATGAGGAGGAAAAAGAAATAGATGCCAAGTTGAGATACTTGGAAATGGGCATTAATAGGAGGAAAGAAGCCCTACTAAAAGAAAGAGAAAAGAGAGAGCGTGCCTATCTCCAAGGAGTAGCAGAAGAACGTGATTATATGTCAGACAGTGAAGTTAATAGTACCAGGTCAACCAGAATAGAAACCCAGCATGGCTTGGAAAGACCACGTACTGCACCCCAGACAGAATTTAACCAGTTTATGCCACCACAAACCCAGCCAGAAACACAGTTTGCCCCTGCAACAAGCCCATATGCTCAATATCAGTATTCATCTCCTGCCCTGCCAACTCAAGCACCAACTCAGTTCACACAGCAGTCACATTACCAACAACAGCAGCCTTTGTATCACCAGCAGGTTTCACCCTATCAGACCCAGTCAGCATTCCAAACAGGAGCTACTATGTCCTTTACCCCACAGGCTCAACCTCCACCATCTCAACAGCCATCATATCAACTCCCATCACAAATGATGGTGATACAGCCAAAGCCAAGACAGACCACATTGTATTTGGAGCCTAAGATAACAACCAACTATGATGTAATTCGCAATCAGCCTCTCATGATAGCACCAGTTTCAACTGACACTAGTTATGGAGTTTCCCAGCTGGGCAGTAAATACTCTACCTTGGACTTAAGGATAGGACTAGATGAGAGAAACAGCATAGCAAGCAGCCCTATATCAAGCATATCTGCAGATTCATTCTATGCAGATATAGACCACCACCATACACCCCGAAATTATGTGCTGATTGATGATATAGGAGAACTTACTAAAGGAACAGGAGCTCTTGGTTCCAGTTTTAGCCTCCATGAGAAAGATCTGACCAAAACAGATCGACTGCTTCGCACAACTGAGGCCAGGAGAGCACAAGAAGTGTCAGACTTCCTAGCACCACTGCAGACTTCCTCTAGGTTACATTCCTATGTTAAAGCTGATGAAGACCCAATGGAGGACCCTTATGAGCTCAAACTTCTGAAACACCAGATAAAGCAAGAATTCCGTAGAGGTGCAGAAAGTCTTGATCATCTGGCTGGCCTGTCACAGTATTACCATGGAGAGGGCAGCTACAGGCATTTTCCAAAATCTGAGAAATACAGCATAGGTAGGCTTACTCTTGAGAAACAGGCTGCTAAGCAGCTCCCAGCAGCCCTCCTTTACCAGAAGCAGTCAAAACACAAGAAAGCCTTGATAGACCCCAAACTAACAAAGTTTTCACCAATCCAAGAAAGCAGAGACCTTGAGCCTGACTATTCAAGCTATATGACTTCTAGCACTTCAACACTTGGGGGAATTACTACTAGGGCAAGGCTTCTTCAGGATGATATCACTTATGGCCTTAGAAAAAACATCAGTGACCAACAGAAGTACATGGGGCCACCACTGACGTCATCCATTGGAGCAGGCCTTGGGACTGCACTAGGTCCAACAATGCGATCCACACTACAGGATGAAGCAGACAAGTCTTATAGCAGTGGTAGTAGATCTAGACCCTCATCTAGGCCCTCCTCAGTGTATGGGCTTGATTTGTCATTGAAAAGGGATTCTTCCAGTTCTTCTTTAAGACTGAAAGCCCAAGAAGCTGAACCTTTAGATGTTTCCTTTAGCCATGCAGCACCTTCTGGAAGAACTAAACCCACCAGTCTACCTATTAGCCAAAGCAGGGGAAGGATCCCAATAGTAGCTCAGAACTCAGAGGAGGAGAGCCCACTCAGTCCTGTTGGACAGCCAATGGGAATGGCAAGAGCAGCAGCTGGACCCTTGCCACCAATATCTGCAGATACCAGGGACCAGTTTGGATCAAGCCATTCATTACCTGAGGTCCAGCAGCATATGAGGGAGGAGTCACGGACTCGAGGCTATGATCGAGATATAGCCTTCATCATGGATGACTTCCAGCATGCCATGTCAGACAGTGAAGGTAAATTAGGCCTCAGACTGGTATCTTACTATCACAACACAAATCCTCATTTCTATGCATGTGTCTGATTTTTGTTACACTTCAAAGACTTGTTCTTTTTCTGTTCCTTGGTGCATCTTCTGTGTATTTACATTTTGGGGGTTGATTTGTTTTGTCTTATTTGATATTTTTTATTTTACCCTAACAATTTCTGGATGGTGTTAAGCTACTCTAGCATGCTACTGTATTGTTGTTGATTTGCTTTCCTTTTGGTTTGCTTGTGCACTTTCCTTTTCACTTGTTTATGTCTACTTTTCAATGATACTGTGTAGAACATTCCATGTACAATACAGACTCTGCCATCAGTCTTTATGTGCAGCTCTCTTCAGTGACCGTGAATCATTGAACTTATTTGCAATAGTTTTTGTTGGGATTTGGAAATAATCTCCCAAATCTCTAAAAAACTCCAGTAATTTTATGTGCATGAAATTTCATGATAGAACTCAAAAAATGATAATTCCATCTCCCGATGCACCAATTTAGATCTGTGTTTATACAGAAATAGTCTGTTCATTAAGTACATATTATATGTTAGAACCATATAGAGCATAACATGGTAGCAAAATAACATTCTACATATGGTTTGTTGAAAGCATCCTGTCACGTGGACTTCTGTGCATTCAGAATTGTGATTATGTAAGATAATTTGTCATTTGGATGGTGCAAGACAATCTTATCCTTCAATAAACCTACCTAAAGTATTTTATTCTGTTGATGGGTTATGCAGCGTAGCTGGTTTTATATGCACCCCATACACGTATGCCAAATAAGCACAAGAGTTTATCTCACTTAAGTTCAGGAAAGGAACCTTTCTGATGTATTATAAATAGTGCAATTAAAAATGCTGCTTCTGAATAAGTACAGCAGAATGTTAAAGCTGATGTTGAGTACTTAATAATTGCAAATTATGTATCAGTTTTGTTTGAGTCAGTTCAGACAATATATTCTAAATTGTTTAAAAATCATAAAGACAGTTTGAAAGCAAATGGAATGAATATGTTCGAAATTGTATGCGCTCCCTTAACTTTTTCTTATGTGTATTTACTGCACAATAAAAGAGACTTTGCATGCGCTCTATTGTCTGTAAATGGCAATGATTGTCTCAAAAGACACATTTGCATGATTATGAAGTAGTATGGTTTATTTTTCACATTTCTACTAACCTCCGTTCATTATTGCATTATTGGTTTTTTACACATGCTGAATCTTTCATAAGCATTAGAAAAATTTATCTATTTGCCTTCCTCATACTTCATACTAAGGGCTTGGTTTTGTAAGTTTCTCTTCATATTTCTTAAATATTTATAACCCCCTCATGAACTCTGTGTTTCAGGAGAGACTCAGGGTCATCAGCTTTTTTGATATTTATCAGAAGTTTAACTGTTTTCATTGTCCTTTGGTTCTTAGCACACAGAGTCCTATAATTAAATCTGAAAGCAGTTGAGAGGAGCTCCCCAAGTTGCAACTCATATCATTCTTCCTAAATAAGCAGATGCTATCTTGTCTCCTCTCAGCTTGTGACTTTTACGGGTCATTCTAGAGTCACATTGTGAAAGATACAGGACTTTTCCTCCTGAAAAATAAGGAGAACCAACCTGGACCAAAAAATTCCAATTTGGTGCTATTCTACCTCATATGAACAGGTCATAGGAAATTAAAAATCTGCCCTACAGTGCACTATGTTTATCATATATATTTGTACAAGACATACATGTAACACTTCAAGTTTAACACGTTTCAGTTTTAAATTAGTCTCTGATTAGTTAGACCCTTTCAGTGGTATTCTAACTCAAATTGCATATTCTGTGTTAGATAGGTCACTCAGGGCTTCCCCTTTCAGCATTCTTTTTCTAATTTCTATCAAACTTTTGTCTTCACAAGTAGCTTATTGGGAAACTGAAACACTTTATGACATTATTTTCAAATATGCTGTCTAGCAGCAAGTAACCTGTATTGAAAATAATTCATATAATTTGGATGTAAGATAAAAAGTGTTCAAAAGAAGCAGTTACATTTCTGTAGAAAGTTATGGCCTTCCTTTTTTGGGACTGCACTCTTCTCTGTAGTGCTTTGATGCACAAACAGTGGACAGCTATTCTGGCATGTTTCATCCAGCCTTTCAATACAATATGCTTTGCAGCTTCTCTTTATTTTAAGCAACTGCTGCATGGTCTTGACAAGATTTCAGTAAAAGAAATCAGTCTTAAGCCCTATCTTAGGAAAATTGTCTTGTTCTACAGCTTGATTTATCATCTTAAGAGACTTTTAAAAATGAAATCTAAGTTAAAATATTAAATTTAAATTGTTTTTCTTTGGTTCAAACTCAGAGACATGCTTAACTTTCTGTTCATTTTTTATAAGTGTCATCCCATAACAAATGCTAGAAGAGAATGCAAATAGGACTTGGAGTCCAAACCTTCTGTTTTTCACTAAGTACATACTGTAATGAATCTTAAACTGTGCTTCAGTACATAAGTAGTGCTTACACTGGGATTCCAAACTTCAAACAGGTTAAAAAAGTAGCCTTAGTGTCAAAAGAGCACAACGTCCAGAGCTGCCCATTGAAAATAAACAGCATTTTGAGCTCTTGAAATACTTGGAATTTTCTCAGGGTTCCCAGTACCATGAAAACTCTAATCCAGCAAATAGATCTCTGTCATCCCCACAGCTGCCTCTTTTCACACACTATTAAGTATGCTGAAGATACTAATTTTCAAGAACGCTGAAGCAAGTACTCAGTTTTATGAATATAAATGGTCCTTGCTGTTCAGAAAATATAAAATGTACCTTTTCTCACCTCAAGTATTTTTTTTCTTTTATATGCTAATTTGGCAATTCTTCAACAGAGTTTAGAAGCTTAAATCTGTGATATCAAGACCTCAAGATATCAACACAGCCAATTCCTTGTAACTTTTCATCCATGGAATTTAGAGTGATCACTGTTACTTCTCTGATTGAGTTTCTTGGACCCCACAGCCTGGAGTTCACTCTCACCTGGTTAATCTGTTTGGATGGAACCATCTGGCTGCATTCTGTTAGTCTTAGAATAAAACAATGACTTCTCTAAGACCGTCAATGGTTCATCTTGGTTGTTCTCAGGTTTCCAGCTGTGACAAATCCCAGCTGTGCAAGCCAAATCCAATGGTGTGTGTATGTACATGAGTGTGGTGTGTGTGTGTCTATATACACATACATTTATAACTTCTTAAATTTCAATAAAATTCACACATTTATCGCAGTTTTATAAAATAAAAAAGGTGGGCTGGTCTGAACTGCAGTATGGAATTCTACATTTTCAAGAGAAGCAATCCTGGAAAAGTTATTTCAGCTGAGGCAGGAGGAGAAAAAAAATCATTCTTTCATCGGCTCAGATGATGACACAGACTGTGATAGCCAGCATTAGCATCTGGGTTCGGGAATATGCATTAGGCTCTTCATGCAAGCTTCAGAAAGAAGTTCTGTCAGGATGAGTTATGAATGAGCCTGCTTTGTACAGGCACTGGTCAACTGGCATAAATGTGTAAAGCATGAAGGATTTGCATGCAAGATCATAATAGTTTATTGATAGTAGTTAATCAATAACTAATCAGTATCCAGATATGCATCAACCTCTAATAATGTTTTTGGTAATTCATATATGCTTATCTAATAATATTAATAAGCCATTTCATGTTAGATTAAGTTTAGATTTAGATTAAGAGACTGCATAATATCTGAATCAAGATTAAGAATTTTCTAAAGGCTTAATATAATGTAGAATGTTGGTTTTACCACGTACAAAGTATTATTTTCAAAAAATCGTGCATATATATTATTCCTCTTTTTGGAACATTTTAAGAAAATCCTAATGAAAAAACACAACTTCCTTTTTTCCCAATAACATTTTTTTCCAAATTATTTCTTAAACCAAATAGATAATGTTTACTTTCACAACTAAATAGGAATGATTATGCACACTACCATTTTTTCTTTTAAATTCTTTTCTCTGTCATGTGCATTCACTCTTGTTACTATAGCAAAAACTGACCTTATTTAAGGTTTGCAATTCCTTGTGGTTTTGCTGAAACAAATATTTTCTTCATTTGATTTCCAAATTTGTCTTGCCTAATAAAGCATAAAATTCAAACTTGCCTTACAGTCAACATTGCATTACCTGCCCAATGTTTTGGTTTACACTGATTGGCAACATAGAAGAAAATAGGACATGATTCTGATCCCAATGGAGTGACACCTATGTCAGTTGACCCAATAGTCAGTAAGCATAAATATATGCATTTGCAAAACTGATTTCAGTGAAATGGCGTTATTTGGTTCCCAAAAGATGCCTTACACAACATGTTTTATACAGATTTAAAACTGTTGCAAACAGAATAATAGTCTTGTAGAATTTTTGCAGAAAGTACATTAACAATCCATACACAAAGGTTCATACTGCAAAATCGGGCGATGGAATTCAAAATGAGAACACCTGCAATATTTCTGCTTAGAATTTCAGTTACATAGATTGGTTTCCTACCTTCTTTTATTTGGGTTGATAGCAATTTCATAAAGAGGTCATAATTTTCTTATATGTAGTTCTAGATTATTTCCAAAACATTTTTAACAATATTCAGTTCAGAAATTTGGGAATTAGTGGAGTTTGTATTTTGAGGGTTGGTTAGTTTGGGTTTTGATTTGGATTTTCTTAGTTTGTTTGGGGTTTTTTTCTTAGTCTGCTGCAAAATAACTAATGTAACTAATTTTTTTTCAACAAACATTTCAGAGATACGTGAAATCTACAGTATATTTCTTAGCTGCCAGAAGGAAGAAGTGGCTATAGCACTTGGTAGATTTCTTCTGTATTTAATATCCATGGTTCTGACATAAACAGAATCTTCTCCCTTTGCTGTCTCACAGCTAAATAATGCTCAAGTTCAATGTCTCAAGTCTCACCTCTAACTTTGCTTTAGCTGCATGGCCAATTAGTAACCACTCTGCATGTTTGCTATGCACAATGCACATTCTTGCCCTTTGCCCAGCACTGGATCAGAGCATTTGACCTGTCCTTGGTTTTCAAAGCCTATCACCTCCGTCGGGAAGAAACAGATTGGTTTGACAAGCCCAGAGAGCCTCGTTTGGAGAATGGACACATCCTTGACAGAAGGCTGCCAGAGAAGTTGTCACACTCTCGACCACTAAGTCAACACCAAGATCAAGTAAGCTGTCAAGTAAGATGTGCCTTTAGTTTTATAAATGATTGATAATTTAATCATACTGTCCAATGATTCCCGTAGGGGCTACAGGATTATTCTAAATCCAGCTACATTCATCTGAAGTACTGTTGAACCTGTGTTCATCATCAACATTTGATGATGAAATTAGATTAACTTTCCCCTACAATTCAGTATTAATTTTGCAGGTTGTCTTTTGACTTTTGAAATGTAGCTGAAAATATCTATACCTTAAGTACACCTACTAGGGGGAAAAAAAAAGAAAAAAGAAAACAATTAGTCTCATTTTCCCTTACCAGCTTTATCCCATCCAAATTCAAGTCCCTTCTTTTAGTAGTTGAAGGAAAAGAATTACTTTATCTTGCTGACAATTTTTTCCACTTTCAGTTGGTGAGTATAATCACAACAGTCTGTGATTAATTCTTGAATAAATCAGCAAACTTTATCAATCTAATAATTAGAATATTTCATTTATTAGAGAGAGAAAGAAAATAACCGTAGCTGACTTTTCAAGCTTGCCAACTTTGAAATCTAGTTTACCTTAGTGTGCCATCCCATTTCCACTTTTTATTAACAAAGTTTAAGTATTTCAAATCTCTAAGGTCTTCAATTGCTTGTTTCAGTTGTCATTTTTACTGATTGATTTAGGTTAGATCCTGATATATTCTTATGTATTGATTTAGATTACATTTTTACATGAGATCGAATGAATGCAATGAGTGCATTTCCTCAAGACAAGAGGAAATAGCCTCAAACTGCGCCAGGGAAGGTTTAGATTAGCTATTAGGAGAAATGTCTTCATGGAAAGGATAGTCAAGCGTTGGAACAGGTTGCCCAGGGAAATGGTGGAGTCACCATCCCTGGAAGTGTTCAAAAAACATGTGGATACGGCACTTGAGGACATGGTTTGTGGTGGACATGGTGGTGGCACTGGGTTGACAGTTGGACTTGATCATCTTAGAGGTCTTTTCCAAACTTAACAATTCTGTGATTCTGAGAAAAGCTATTACATGGGCCCTTTGTGGTACTTAATAGCTTATATTGCTCATGGTAATTCCTCAAATAATATACAAAACAGGAATATCCCACTGCCATGCAGCCTTTGAAACTTTTATACTGATGAGAATTTTCACTGACATTTGACAATCAAATGTAGGTTTTATGAAGGAGCAGTGTAGATTTTATGAAGTAAGTGTTAAAATATCCTACAATACAAGCTGTCATTTATTTTCCCCTCCTTTCCTATCCCTAGCGTATTTTGAGATTTACACACCCTAGGTTGTACTGGGCCTACCCATTTCTTGTTGAGGAAAATGGCTTTACAAGATATAATTCTTACAGGATTCTATTCATATAGATCTGTGATTCTATGAATCAACTTAATTGCAAGATAAAAGATGTTTTTGAGTTTTCACAGCTCTTGATATCACTGGCAATAGTTTAAAAAACTGTCTCTCTGAGCACTTTAATCCTCATGAGAAACATTTATTATTCTAAGCATACATAATTGTATTTTACCCCTACAGCTTTCTGAGGTAAAATTGAACATTTTCCTTGAAAATTAGGTTTGTCCTAAAGGATTACTGCTGACCCTGAGCTCTGTGATAAGGAGGTGGTTAGTAAGATGCATTTAGCTTCTAGAGCTCCAGAGCTTTTGTCCTGGGAAACGGTTCCTAGGAAAGGTCTTAGTCACAGAGATCTGATCTTTGCTTTTTTCTCTCATATAAATAGCACTACACTAGGAATGGTTGAGAAAATTTTTGTTCAAAATTTTTAAGCTGGAAGGTAAAAGGGCATAAGAATTGTTTTCCTGGATATTTCCAGGAAGAAAATACGGGTTTTTTTCCTCTCTCAAGCTGTTGTGATATCTCCATTCTTACATGGAAATAGAGATACAGCATTAACATCTTGTAAAAGGAATTTTTTAAGGTTTTGTAAAACCTAGGATGTAAATTGGAGAGTGAACATGTTCTAAATAATTCTCTCCGATGCCATGGAAAGCCTCTGCAGAAGAGAAGAAGTGATGTGTGAGGAGAAGCTTTACAACTGTTCCTTCTTCTTCTGTTTCCATCCAGGTTAGCTACTGTCAGTCCCACGCCAGTACAAAATAGTATCAATGACTCTGCAGAAGGGAGAAATGCCAACTCCATATCATCTACCTTAGCAAAATGTGACTCAGAGCTTGTGTATGTTAAGTGTCTTCTGTGAACTTCTGTTTGAGATACCTTAAAAACAAATATATTTTCAGACTTTGTGACAAGACAAAAAGGGTCAGAGATATTTAAAAAAAGTTTAATTAGCTCTGCACTGATTATGAAACACTTAGCAATAGAAGCAAGTAAATCAGTATTAACATCTTTATTTTTTAGTATTTGTATGATATTTTAAAACTATGAAGGCAAGTAAACCATATCAGGCCAATGAGAGTGGTGAGGCAAAGTAACCACTCCCTAAAGGCTTTTTCAGCCCTGTGTGTAATAAAAGGGTTACTAAATTCATTGTGCCATGCTGTCTGTCTCCTGTATCAACAACTCAGTCCTGCACAGGGACCTGCAGTATCCAAGTAGAATGTACTCTGGAGACAAAAATGGCAAGTCATTCTCCATCCTGAGCCATCTGAACATACCCACCTTCACCCAGAGCTTCCTTTGCTGCAGATGATTTCCTGAAATTAGTTAGGAGGGAAGTTTCTTGGTTAGCACAGGAATTAAGCCATTGTAACTCCTTTAGTATCCCTTACTGAGCTTGAATCAGCCCCAGAAAAAATAATTTGCATCAATAGCACCAATATGTTTGTAATGTATCAATCAGTGTTTCCAAATACACTTATTGGCTCTAAATTTTCTGGTTTTATGTTAAAAAATTAGAATATTTTAAGGATCTCTCCAATATGTGTATTCCAGAAGATTTTGTTTCACATGTGTGAAATATCAATTTCCTTACTAGATGAAATCAGAACTGCTTGATTACATCCCGCAGAGCCTGTACAATTGAAGGTAATAAATAAAGCACAACCCTGAGCTTTTGAAGCAAGAATGCAGTGGAGTGACAACCCTGAACCTCCAGGTTTCCATGGATTTCTTATAACCTAGCAGATTAAGCTCGTTATTTATTACTTGCTGTATAAATATTAAAATATATTTGTTTCTATAGCAACTTCTGTGGTGCTATATAGTATTCTGAAATCACATTAAATTGCAGTTCAGTTGGATATCTTAGTAGCCATTTCCCAGTGTATTGATTCTGGACTGCTCCCCTGAGGAGGGTAAAACCTGATCAATACATAATCTATTGTAGATTTCCCACTGATCCCTGTTGACCTCAACAGTTCGCTTAGTCACTGCCACTTCACCAGCAACTTCTTTAAACCTCCAGATATCAAGGGGTTTTTTCTTATTATTTTCTGTGAAAATTATTTGCATTTTCTGAACTACACTGGCTGTTACAAACAGTTTGGGAAAGAGCAGTAGGAGGAGGTGCCAGGGCAGTAAAACTTCATGACAAGGGCATGGACGATGAGAGTATATTAACAGGCAATAAGTAGTTTTTCAGTGAGGGGTTTTAAATACTTCCAGTCATCATAGGTGGGTCTTTTAAAGCCCTAAATGAATAATAAAATCCTAATGTCATCATAATACCAGTAAATTTTCTTCAGTTCACTTAGGCAAAAGTTTTCTAATCACAAAAAGAAGGCAAGGGTTCTACACATGAAACCTTTTGAATTAAGTCCCCTATTTCTAAACACCCTAAAAAATTATGTGCTCCTCCATTCATGGATCACTAACATTCTCTTTAAATTTCAGTCAAGCCTTTTTAGGGACACTTGAAGATTTAGTAATTATGAAAAAATGGATCATAAGGTAAGCATTGGGGCTAAAATGAGAAAATAGCATTTGTGACAGAGATACAGAAGGCTACCTGAAAACTTTTGTTCCTCGTTTTTGAGGTCCCTCTACTTAGTTTTGACTGTTTTCCAACTGGCAAGGAGAATTTATTTTAAATTGTAGTAAACTCTTTTCCTGTTAGAGACTTGGTTGGCAGGGCATTTTGTGATTAAGATTGTCAGGAAATATGATGGGAAATATGATGAGAAATGGGACATTTCCAACTTTAGTGTAATTGTTAAAATATTTAATCTAACGAGTGAATTGTTAGCCACCCCCTCACTGTAATTCACAAAGGAATTTAGCTGGCAGTCCCTTATTTCTCAGTCACTCAGAAATGTTTTTCTCTCTGCATGCCAGAATGACCTCTAGAGCAAAGGTCAGTTGCAACTCACTTTGCAATTTATGAATGAGCAGGAACATTGTATTTGTTAAGTTTTTATTCAGTGCATCTTTTGCAAATTATCTCCATCACTGGGGATCTATCAGCAGAAAGAACTTTCCACCTTGAGGATTTCTAGAGAATATGACATTTGTGCTCTGCACAGAGGGGATGTAGCAGTTCAAAGGGGCAGGATTACCACAGCTGGAGAAATTCTTGGTGCCAGCTTGCACAGGCCTTGTGTGCTCATGCAAGTACCTGTGGTATTCGGAAATTAGGATGGATACTGCCTAATCCACCACCCTGAACATCTACCATCTTGTTCCTGGATACCTACCTCAGGTAAAGTTTCCCTTGAAAATGGTATTATCCCAGAGGACAACAACCAAGGGTAGCTGCTGAGAGTCACCTTATCAGGCCCTGTCTAACACTGGGGGAAGGGGAGATGCAGCAACATTCAAAACCACAAACTATCATGACTTTGGTGATCTGATCCAAAGACCAGTTGATGCATTATAGATGTGGCTATGGCCTGAAATATTGAAATACACTTCATGAATTTTATTTCTTGAATATAGCACCAGAGAAATTTATGCTTCTTGATTATCCTCTTTACCTTATAATGTTCCCTTTTATGTGGCTTCCATAGTGTTTCTTCATGAGACAAAACACTTAAAGACAAAAAACAGAAAATGAACTGCATTTTTAAACTGATCTTCTGTAACAGTCTTAAAAAACCTCAGCACAATTATTAGCCATTAGTTCAATTTTTGGAGGGCCTTTGAGTTGACTAATAACATGAAACACATGAGCAGACCTTACATTTCCTGAGGAAGAGGATGATATGCCAGTGCTGAACTACAAGTCGAGTGTACTGAATGCTCCCAAAGAGGTGAGGAAGGATCTTCATGAGAGGAACAGATGGCAGAAATCTCTGGGGTTTGTACCAAATGAGTGAGATCAAGTCACTTTTGCCCTGTGACCTAAATCTGGGCTTGGGGACTGACATGTTCTCCAGCCATGAAGTGGAAGGATGGCCACTCTGCACCAGTTTGTATTTACACTGTCACGGCTGTGTGGCTTCACTGGGGTCCCTCTCTATCTTCACTGGGGAAACTGGGGGAAGAGTCAGCTAGAAGGGACTCCTGGCATATATTCAGGTGAAGGGAAACCAACTTTAGTGGTAGTTAGAAGATGTGAACAATTGGAAACACAAAATAGTTTGTGTTCTACAGGTTTTCAAATATTCTAGCAAATTTTCAGATAAATTTTCAGACAAATTTCAGAATAATTTGTGTATTACAGGTTTTCAAATATTGTAGTAAATTTCAGATAAATATGCTCACTAATGGTTAAAGCAAAATATCAAGAACAATGTAACTGTTCTCTGTATTATCTATTTACAGCAACCACTGTTTTTTTCCTATTTATTCTGCCACTTTCAGAAATATACTGGTCTGAAAGTAAAAGCTGAATGACATGTTCCATTTAAGTACTGATTCCCACCAACAATAAAAGAATAATATACTACCCTGGATGCTAATAAATTTCAATGCTTTTGTTCAGACCTGTATGAATCACAAAGATTTATTCTTCTCATAAAATTCCAGAAGTGAAAGTAGTAAGGAAGTAATAGGCTAAAGAAGGAGACAGTCTATATTTTCTGATGTATTTGTCAGCAGTCATGTACAATATGGAATTGAATATTCTTGGACTATTATTTATTTAAAAAATGAAAGAAGATAGAGCAAGTAAAATAATATGAATTGAAGTTTAAGAGCTGCAGTGTTCCTCAGTTAAATTGAATTGCTCCCACCAAAATGGATCCCAGATAAGGATCTACTCAAATGTGTTGATACACTTCTTGCAGTATTTCACGTTTTTTTATTTAATTCAAAATAAAATTAGATGCATTCTTTCAGATTTGTTACAATTTTATGTAAGCTACATGTGAGAAATGCATCACTTTTATTGTTATATAAAACTTGCTGAATTTCTGATAGTGTCACGAAAAACATAACACTCTCCATTAATAAATGTGGAAGCCTCATGGAACTTTATACACTTCTGGTAGTATTAGACTCTATGTTCAGACAAAATCCCATGATAAATTCTAGCGTCTGCCTGACCTCATGATCTGATTTATTCTGGAGTACTTGTCCACTACCAAATCCATGATCTCCTTCATGTCTGACATTAATTACAGTCAATATTTCTCTCACTGTGTTATGGGAGGATTTGAGCCTTCTGGATACAACATCATTCACTGGATAAGAAACTGAATTATGACAACAGATGTATAAACTCTTCTGCTTACTGTGGAATTGAGCTAAGCAAGTCCCTTGATTTCTCAGTTTCCCTTCCCATCATTTATGTGTGCTATCCATTAACTTCATAAACTCTCCAGGGCAGAAACTAGGTTTGAAGTGCTTGGCTCAGGAGGAGCTTAATCCCTTTAAGTACTACTTAAATATAAATAATAGTAATAAACTCTTGGCAGCAGGCTGCTGATACACTCAGGTTGCTGCATTGCCATGCTGAGTAGCATGAGGTCCCATCCTGGATCGGGCAAAGTCATGCTCCCTCCTCTTGGTCTGGGTGCAGTGCCCAGGTTTGGAACCCACTTGTCAGAGGCAGAGAAGTGATGGGTTCAGCTTTGCTACCAAAAGACCAAAACTGCAGGCAAAGGAGGGCTGTAATGGCTCTGGGGGGAGTGTTGCAACCAACACTCTGCACAAGCATTTTGCTGTGGGCTCGGGGTGATCGTCCCTGGCAGGTGGCTCAGTCCCTGCAGCTTGGCCCCTCATATGCCCAAGCCATGGGGCAGGTGGGATCATTTCAACAGGAAAACTGACTCTTTAGAGTCTGTCGTAAGGTGCATTGCTTTCAGCTTTGACACGGTCTAGGATCAGTCCAGGTAAATGTTGTGCATTTTCGTACAGAGTGTAGTCCTGCAGGTTTTAGTTTGGGTCTTTATGACATTATCTCTCCCCACATGTTTCAAATGGCTTTTGGAATTTGAAGACAAGAGGTACATTGAACCATGTGGTTTTGCTGATACTAAAGCAGTAACTCATGGATGGTAACATATTAAACTCACATTTTGTTTAGGTTTCTAAGAAAAGAATTTTGTAAAAAATACAGGAATTACGTTTCATTTCATTCTTATCTTAATCATTGCTTGAATAGAGGATTAAGGTTAAAAGAAGCTGCAGAAGAGAGTGACCACCTTCTAGTCATTAGGAAAAATCAGAACTGAAGCCATGTTTGAAATTAATCTGGAGTTATGGAAGCAAATATTCATTACCTCGCGGAAGGAATTTGCAGTCTGACAAATGTCTTCAGACTTGGGGGAGTTTTTGAATTATGAGGTTGTGATATTTCCCTGGATGAAATAAGTTTGTTTGCTTGTTTCTGTTTCAACTGTCTTAAATTATTGATGCAATTGTTGTTGGTTTATCTTTTTATGACATGCATATTTGTGTTCCTTAGATAAATGGGAAGCCCCTGCAGTACATTTTTCCTCATACAAGGCTCAAACTACTGAGAGACCCAAAGGACCACACAGTTTCAGGTAAAAAACTCTCTACCAGCCATGATAATTAATTTGATTAGCATGAATTATACAAAAGATTTCCAGTATTAAAAATAGTTCATGTGTCTATGCAGCAGGAAATTCAGTGGTCATTTTAAATCTTGCTCATTGGCTATAACAGAAAGCAGCAGTGCATAAAAAAGGTCATGACATCTGTTCAAGATATATAAGCTATACAGACGTTAAAAACAGAGGAAAATCTGTTGTGTTATCCATATGAAAAGTCTGTTTTGCTGTTGCTTTTTATGTAACTCTATATTCTCTGCATGAGTTCTTATAAAATAAGCTTGTGTAGGTGTTCAACATGTACAGAACTGAGAATTTTATTCTTTCTGTTTTGGAACTCTACCCCGCATAGAGGGGGTTAGCAGAACAATCAGGTCCCATTTTTCTGTGATATCTTCACATGGAGACATTTATCACAGGACTTCAGATTTATTCTCTTTTTCCCTAACACTGACACAAATGGTCGTGTAAGTCAGAGTCTGCTTGCCAAGGAGATGAAAGTGGCAGAGGTGATATTCATTCACCTCCCAGGCTGAGAGCTGGAACACAGTGTGATATTTTCGTGTATCAAACTCTAAAAGGCTGCCAGTTACAAGACCTGGCACAGGTAAGGTCTGTATATCTGAGCTTTTGGAATTGCACTCTTTCTCACATTTAGTAGTGATACGGAACTCAAAGTTATTTTAATGCACTGTTTTTGTTCTTTCAGATGTAGGTGCTTTAAGCAGTTTTGTCGTGAAACCATCAGGCTTTCTTTTAACTTGCTTAAAAAATTCTAATACTGTGTGTCAAACTCTGTTTCTGCACAGAAGTAATTACCAACTGCCAACCCTTGTGTTCCCTTGAGCATTAAGTAGAAAGTTGCATGAACTTACTTAAATTGCTAAATATTGTTTTCACAGGGTTTCTGGCAGTAAAGTCTTGATAATTTCCATCCTCAGTATCCACCTCATATTTAGGGTGTTAAATGGATGTTCTGTATGTATTATGAGGTATTTTCTTGTTAGTCAGTGTAACACCCACTGATGATTTCAGGCTGCAAAAAGACCCCTCCACCCACACAGCACAGTCTGAAAGGAGCTGCCAGCTCTACTGTGTGTCAGCCTGTGCTGCTCCAGGCCTTCCCTGTCCACAGGAACTCCTTGGCATCCTTGTAGGGATCTTTGCCCTGCAGGCTGATGAGTAATGCTGTGATCCAAGCTGCTCTCTTACTCAAAAGTAAGTGGAATTACAACCACACAACTGTAAAGCTCATGATTTAGTGTTGCTGAAGCCTGCTCTCCTATGTAAAGTTACTGACCCTCACACAGTGGGAAATGCCTATTCCAGATTCTCAACTAACTCTCATGCTGGCAATCACAGCAACACTGTGCATCAGGGAAAATGCCTTGTGAGCAGCGATGGGCGAAAGGCATCTCATTTACTAATGCCCTGCACAAATGAGGTCACATAGGATTAAAAATTTACTCAGGGTCCTTCTAAGGTCATATAGCCCACACTGGGATTGCTCTCTGCTATAGCTATATAGTATTGTGCTTAAATTCTTGTTGGAAAAAGCAAGCTTGGCTCTGTCTACAAGCTGCAGTCATACTTTTGTGTTCTGATACATGCTTGGAGCCCTGCACAGACATATTTCTGTATGATGTACACATAGATTTCTCTAAAAAATATTTAAAGACTTAAATGCAAATTGTACAGAAAAGAGCCAAAGGTAGAATAAGGTCGCCCTGAAACAGAAGAATTGGTTGTAGTTTTCACTCCTTATACATCCTTGAAGTACCATAACTCCTTGACTATGTACCTCCCTTCCTTCCCTTCTCTCAAGTGTCTGAATGATTTAAGTACACAAAAACTCTCTTCAAATGTGCAGTGCTTTATGCTTAACCTTCAGCTTTCCGAATGACCTCTCCTAGAGATACACACATAGTTTTAAAAAAAATTAATTTTGATTAAACATTATATGCAAACTAATAGTAAGCATCTATGTTTATTAACCAGACAATGACTATTAACCAGAGGAAGACATAGAAACCTATTAGGCAGCAAAAGTTACTTTAAATATTGGTAAATTAAACAATAAATACTTTTATACCATCACAGCTATCTCACTACAAGTTTTGGATATTCATCAAGATTCCATGTCTGATTGCTTCGCTGGCTGGTTTCTTTCTCTTTTATTAGTTTTTATTTCTTCCCTTTGTCTCTTTCTGCTCTCCTTTTCTCCCTGCCCTTCTTTCTTATCAAAAGCACCAAAATGAGGTGTTGACTCATTTTGTCAGCCTTTACATTTGTTACATAAACACAGGAAAAGTGTTTGTTAAAAACCACAACCACCAGTAAAGTTCACATGGGCAGTCAGATCTTTCCAAGAGAACAGTCACTGTTGAAACCACCCTTTCGGTAGCATCTTCAGCTGAACTTTTGTGTTGCTGGATTCTTACAAACCAACTGGCCTGTGGTCCGGGGTGACCACAACAGCATATGCACCATCTACTCTCTCTTATTTCCTCACAGTATGCACGAAACATCCTCTGTCTTGGCTATGCACAAAAGCCTCTCCTATGTGATCGTTTCTGCACATGCAAGAACAGTTTCTACTGATGTTTTAAATTATCTGTGTGCAGTTTGGTCAGTTCTGAAGCAGGAGCTGCCTGGGGAGATGCCTGAGACTGACAGGTTCTCCTCTCAGGGAAGTAATGAACACATCTTCAGTATACAATTAGTGTATCTTAACAGGGGTGAGCACAGCAGGAGTTACGTAGGGAACTGTTCCAAACTGGACACAATTCCCACTTGGAGAATTCCTGTAACTGTTGACCAGCTGCTTTTCTGGGAAACTGGCCGGTGCTTCAGCCCATTATCTCATCTCATCTCACTGGAGTTTTTGGGCCAGCCTGGGCATTAAGGATTCAGTGTGCTGGGTCAGCCCAGATAACCAACTCTACCACAGCAGCTGTAAGTGTAGGACAAGCCTGAATTTCATCCTAATTATCCCCATTACAATTTGAATTCCACAGGTCTCATCACAATCTTACCACAGTGGAAGTTACTGCCTATTATGAATCCAAAAACTGCCACACTCTGAATATCAGTAATAAGAGTAGTCCCAAATATTTTAAGCTTTTTCACTACATATTATGTGCACATGCATTTGCTTTATTTGCTTTCCTGATTAATGAAAACTGACTCTGAGGTACAGATGCCTTTGATGCCTTTTACGTAACCTGGCATAATTTTGCACACAGAAGCATATAATGTGAATTTTGGCATGTGAATGAGGTGTTTAAGGATTGAGGAACTGAGCCAAAATTGTGATGGCAAGAGAATAGCAGTGTTGAATAAAAAATAAATGTATACTTGCTCACTGGCCTCTCTCTTGAAGGTTCTTGTTTCTTTATTATACGCCATAATCTAGAGCACACAGATCAACTTTTCAAGATATGTGGTGTCCCCTCTTCAGACAATGCTGAGAGATGTGAAGGAATCTCCAAGAATTTACTCTGCAAAGACTGATTAATAATTTGGAATTAAAAAAAAAAAAAGAAAAAAAAAATTGGCATCGTGGTTATGCTGAGGTGCCAAAGCAATGACAGCAGCGATCAGTGAATGATAATGTAGCAGTGTTTAATGCTCCAGAAACTCAGTTCGTTTCCTCTGAGAGTCCGTTGTTCCTTTTGGATCTTTTAGCAGAACAGCATAAGCGCTGTTTTATACTGCCAGAATTTTATCTTCTGTTTTTTGTCACACCATCATTATATTTGAAAAAGTGAATTAAGGATATGGCTACTGAAGGTAATGAAAGCACTGGCAGTACCTTCGGAAATGTTGCAAAGATAACTTAGACTGTGTTATTCCTGATCAGGAAGCTGTTTAGGCACACTCGGGGGGAAAATCCAACAAGGCAGATACATCTCAGTACCTCTATAGGTACGAGTGCACTCAGTCAAAGGTAATTTTTACTCCTTTACCTCACATAGGCTGAGTCAGAAGTAATTCTTCATTTTTGAAAGGAGGCATGTTCTGTGTTTCCAGGAAAAAAAATATACCTTTGAGCAGCCAGACTGTCTGTGTTGAAGAACATCCTCGTCAATTCTGGTAAAAAAAGAAAAAAAAAAAAAAAAAAAAAAGAGGCAGAGAAACGATTCAGAAAAATCTGCAAACTTTGTCGTGGAGTAAAGAGGTGAATTAGATGGTGGGCAGAAGACTGCATCCCTAATCTCCACCTCAGCAGTGATGTCAGTGAAACTGCAAGGAGAATGACAGGGTAGCTGTAATGCTGTACACACGTCAGACATGCCTCATACTCTCCACAAGGATTGCTAATTCCTGCACACAGCACTACACTTGTGCAGTGTGCCAGCTCATGCAGTGCTTGTCCTGATAGAGAGGAAAGGAATTCAAAGAGTTTTCCTATATCAAGACCTCAGTGCTATAGTCAGTCTCTAAATAACAACCCTATATATTTAGGATTCTTTCACCTGCAAGTTCAGCAAAATTAGTCCTTACAGCAAAATACTAAAGTGCAATGAATATGTGATTACTATTCAATTAAAAGCATTTTAAATATAGTCAAGTCTGTGTTCAATGTGAGAAGGCAGAGTGAGAACTGCAACCCACCTCCTGTCCTCATATTCTTAGAGGCTTACTTAGCCTACTTCTTTCATTTAATGTTGTGAAGTACTGAGATAATACTTTGCACAAAAAAGCAGTACCCTCCTCTAACATTCCCTTGTCACTGGGGAAGGACTTAATCCCTAATTAATGGCCATCATTCCCTCAAACACTCACTCCGTATCAGAGATATGGCCCAGAGGGTAAAACCCGTGAACAGAAAGGGACTGAGCTGTTACAGTCACGCTACACCAGAGATTTTCTTGGGAAGTCATATGGTAGTAAACGAGGACAGGACTGGAAATAAAAGGAAAGAGAGATGTCTGTTTTTGTCTTGATACCAATTTTAGAAAGAATTCAGTACCATTAAACTTTTCTAAATAAAAAACCCAAACAAACAAACAAACTTTTCTGTGTGTTAGAAACATTTTGTAGAGAAACAGACCATATATTCTATGTTTCTTGTCACCGAATTATTTTAATTTGGAAAGCACTAGTGCGTGTACTTAAAATACTTTCCGTGAAACCTTTTTGGCAGCTCAGTTGTTTATGCATTTTCAGTATATGAATATTTGTTGAAGATCTTGAGTGGAGGTAATTGAGAGGGCAATGTGTCTGCTGACTATAAAGGTTCAATTTGCTTTCATAGCTGTCATGCAGAAAAGGCTGCAGAAACTGCAACACTGAATGTTAGAGTTCAGTCAGGCCCCCAGATTTCCATGGAGGTTCAGCTGTCAGTCAGTGGCATCTATTGAGCCATTGGTGTCTGTCAGTAAACACGGATGAAACTCAGTGCCTACAAGGGATTTTATAGATTTAAAGCGACAGTCTACCACAGATGACACCATAGATTCTGATGTGACAGGTCATCCAAAAAGAAGAGACCTTTATCTTGTTTTCAAGTAGGTGTGATAAATGCTTCAAGATGCTAATTCATAAAACACTTTATGATCCTTCAGGATTATAACCAGTGTGCAAATCAGCATGAAGCAGATTTGCAGCTGATATAAATCAATGCTGTGCTATTAAAACAACTGCAATATATCTGAATTTCCTCAGCTCGTTATTTGACTTCATGTGTATTTTATGCCTTAATTGCCAATGGCCAAGAAATGCAATAGCTGAATAGGTATAATCATGTTTCTAGGAAACAACTTCATTTAAGCTAATTTTGTTAGAAGCACCAAGACAATTCTCCTGAGGACAGTCTTGAAAATGTACTTATATAGGCAATCAAC
>VWZT01010375.1:0-42290 GCA_013397055.1 Pachycephala philippinensis | reverse complement strand
GCTACACCAGAGATTTTCTTGGGAAGTCATATGGTAGTAAACGAGGACAGGACTGGAAATAAAAGGAAAGAGAGATGTCTGTTTTTGTCTTGATACCAATTTTAGAAAGAATTCAGTACCATTAAACTTTTCTAAATAAAAAACCCAAACAAACAAACAAACTTTTCTGTGTGTTAGAAACATTTTGTAGAGAAACAGACCATATATTCTATGTTTCTTGTCACCGAATTATTTTATTTTGGAAAGCACTAGTGCGTGTACTTAAAATACTTTCCGTGAAACCTTTTTGGCAGCTCAGTTGTTTATGCATTTTCAGTATATGAATATTTGTTGAAGATCTTGAGTGGAGGTAATTGAGAGGGCAATGTGTCTGCTGACTATAAAGGTTCAATTTGCTTTCATAGCTGTCATGCAGAAAAGGCTGCAGAAACTGCAACACTGAATGTTAGAGTTCAGTCAGGCCCCCAGATTTCCATGGAGGTTCAGCTGTCAGTCAGTGGCATCTATTGAGCCATTGGTGTCTATCAGTAAACACGGATGAAACTCAGTGCCTACAAGGGATTTTATAGATTTAAAGCGACAGTCTACCACAGATGACACCATAGATTCTGATGTGACAGGTCATCCAAAAAGAAGAGACCTTTATCTTGTTTTCAAGTAGGTGTGATAAATGCTTCAAGATGCTAATTCATAAAACACTTTATGATCCTTCAGGATTATAACCAGTGTGCAAATCAGCATGAAGCAGATTTGCAGCTGATATAAATCAATGCTGTGCTATTAAAACAACTGCAATATATCTGAATTTCCTCAGCTCGTTATTTGACTTCATGTGTATTTTATGCCTTAATTGCCAATGGCCAAGAAATGCAATAGCTGAATAGGTATAATCATGTTTCTAGGAAACAACTTCATTTAAGCTAATTTTGTTAGAAGCACCAAGACAATTCTCCTGAGGACAGTCTTGAAAATGTACCTATATAGGCAATCAACCTCTGATATGGATCATCATGTTATGTATTCCAGAGAAGTGCATAAGAATAACAATGCAAATAAAAATTTAGGCTGGATTTTATTATACACATTATTTTTCCTGCTTTTTTTCAAGTTCCTGTGTTAACTTATTTTTGTTTGCATTGTCATGTTTCCTTTCTCTCTGTTCTCCAGACTTTAGAGATTGCTTTATCACAACTACAATGTCTAAATAAATAGCTTGCATTTCTTCATGATACTTTTAACTCTGACCTCTTCAAGAGAAGCCATTGGTGTTTTTTCTGTGTTTGAGCCTTCTGTTCCATACAGACAATGGAACAGGGTATAAAATTGTTCCAGCAGATAAGGACCTACCAGCACCTAGCATATGTCTGGTCTAGATAAGGCTGGAGGAGGAATGAGGAGATAATGTCTAGTAAATGAACACAGGAGAAAGGTGTGTTCTGTCTCCATTCACAGCTAAATAGCATTGAAAGGTTTCATATTGTTTGATTTGATGGATATGTTCTCATTGCTATAACATGGTAGATTGGCACATGACAAAATCTTTTGTGCCTAGTGTCTCATTTTCATGCTTTCTCCCCATGCATTTTCTACCACTGGACCTCCTTGCCCAAAAAAAATCACCCTTGTGCTTCCTTTCCATAATTCACCATTTCACCATGGTTTTGTTCTGGTTTGGGGGATTTTTTATATTATTAGAAAGCAGTGAAAAACATACTTGGACAGGTCTGTATATTGGCTCCTGGATCTGAAACACAACACTTAATCTTTATTTTGAGATTTAAGCATATCTCCCATTTCAAACTTCTCAGAGATAGGTGTTGTAGCCCTGCATTTTGAAGTTTAAGCCCATTTCAATTTTTCCCATTTTACTTCTGTATAGTTTCAACTTCAAAGCACACAATATCTGAAGGTGTTAAAATGACCATGGGTTTACAGAATAGTGAGTTTCAGCTACCATCTTGAAGGGTATACTTTAAGGCTCTTACAAATCAAAATCAGTAGCATTTTTTTAATATCTTTCTTAAAAGTTCAGTCACCTAAAAGTCTATTAAAAATTCATGTAGCTCTATTTCTAACTGTGACAAAAGTCAGATTGCTGCTGATGCTCATACTTACAGTTTCCTATGCCAATTCGCACAAACGCATGTGTGATTACTGAAAATCTGTTGTACATTCTAATTGCTTCTTTACTTTCCTTGCTCATATAATTAGACAGACAAATGGTTTCATACTTTCAAAAATTAGCCCAGAGGAAATATTTGCTTGAGTTAACACATGAACAATGTTTGCACAGAGCTTCTGCATCACATGGCAGCATTCTCCTGCGTGTGTTGAAGTTGTTGCTAATGCATAGGACTTATATGATGATTAAACATAATCAATCCTTGCATTTGCTGCTGGAATGCTATTTACTTTCATGAGAGAAAACATCCCTGGAAAATTAATTTTCACTTTTCTGTGAAATCAGGACCACCAACACCAGCAAAATCCTGCTGGGCCTTGAGTTGTTCAGTTTTTCTCTGCTCTTTTTTTCTTTCTTTCCTTTAACCTTTAACTTATGTAAGGGGTTATCAGCGTTTGTTTGGAAAGGCAAACTAGTAAGTGCTTCGATGCTGAAATAGTTCCAGGAAGTCTGGGCTGTTTATACTCTAACGGCTATAATGGAGCTGCTCAGCAAAGCAGTGAAAAGACAGTGAGATTCCATGATATTCCCTGTGACCTGAGAGCAACAGCCACAGATTGGCAACAATCTGATCTTTATTATCTCCCTAAGGGACAAAAAAGACTAAATTATAATTGCAGAGCTCAGGTTGTGGTCAGCGTATTCCAGCAAAGTAAATTGCAGTCTTTCTACTGTGTTGCTACTGTGACACAATGAAGTATTCAAGGAGATAGGATTTCATAGTGTCTGAGACACACCGAGCTACAGAAGTTCAGAATAAATAAATGTAAAGGGACAGAAAGTATATCATGGTGGAAATAAGGAAAAAAGAGTGATGAATTTTGAAAACACATTTGCAGTGATGCTTGCCAGGTCACCAGTGACAGAATTTATTAGTGCCAGGTTGTTGGTTGCTGGTCATATATAATNAATCTTTGCTAGCATGCAATAGAATAGAATAGAATGGAATAGAATAGAATAGAATAGAATAGAATAGAATACAATACAATACAATACAACACAATACAATGCAATACAAAATACAGTATTTCCGTCAGAAGGTACCTACAAAAATCATATAGTCCAGCTACTGGCCAGTTCAGGGCGGAACAAAAATAAAAGTGTGTACTTAAGGGCATTGTTCAAAAGCCTCTTAAACCAACAGGCTTTGACCTCCTCTCAAGGAAGCCTGTTCCAGTTTTTGACCGCCTTCTCAGTCTAAACCTCCCCTGGTACAGCTCTGAATTATTCCCACAAGTTCTATTACTGGATACCAGGGAGAAGAACTCAGCACTTCCCTCTCCAGTTCCCCGCCTCAGGAAGCTGTAGAGAGCGATGAGGTTGCCTCTCACAGCCTTTTCTCCAAACTTGACAAACTCAAAGTTCTCAGATGCTCCTCACAAGACATTTTTTCCAGCCCTTTCACCTTGTTGCCCTCTTTTGGACACATTCAAGGACCTTGACCATCCTTCTCAAATCGTGGGGCCCAGACCTGTACATGGTACTCAAGGTGAGGCTGCTCCAATGCTGAACAGGGTGGGACAATCACCTCTTTTGGCTGCCTGGTGATGCTGTGTTTGATGCCACCCAGGACAGGGTTTGTCCCCGGCTGACACTGCTGACACATGGAGCTGCTGCTGACCAGCACCCCCAGATCCCTCTCTGACTTACAGACATTGCTCTCCCCACTCATACTTGTGCCCAGTGTCATAGCTACAGGATCCAGCATTTCTACCTGTTAAATTCCATCCATTAATCATAGCCTAGTGATCTAATCTATCTAGATTCCTCTGGAAGGCCTCTTGTTTGTCAAGGGAGTCAATAGCACCTCCCAGTTTTTGTCATAAGCAAATGTCCTAATGGTGCATTCAACTCCTGTATCCAGACTTTTGACACACATTGAACAAACCCGGCCCTAGAACTGATCCCTGAGGAGCACTGCTGGTGTCCAGTCCCCAGCCAGATGTCATTCCATTCACTACAGCCCTTTCAGCTCTGCCCTTCAGCCAGTTCTTCCCCAAGAACAGTGTGAGCCCACTCATCCCACAGCTGGACAGTTCATCCATAAGGATGCTGTGAGAGCCATCATTAAAAGGCATAGAAAAATCCAGAAAAACTGCATTCAGCACCTTCCCATCAGCTACTGGGCAGCTGACCTAAAGCTTCAAAGTCAGATTGTTCATATGTTCAGCTGTATGAATCAGTGGCTTACAAGCTAACTGTAGTGATTTAGTATCTATTATTTTTGTTTGTTTATCAAAGTACAAAAGCAATTTAGTTGCATGATCAACCTTGTCAAAGTTTAGCATTATGTATTTTATTATATATTTTAGTTTGGGGGGGTAGGGTTTTGGGGTTTTTTTTTAGCTTAGCATGCTCCATCTTAAAGCTTTAGTTAGGATTAGATGGGAGAGTAGGATCACAGCCTTGGGAGATCAGTAAAAACAGTTTTAATTAATTACCAGTCTTCTCGCTTTGAAGCATCCTAAAAAGGATTGCATCTTAAATGTGTAAAATTCTCTTTGAAGAGATGTTTTCCTGAAGATATTTTCCATGGAAATCAATACTCATAATTCAGAAAGGTGCCCTCTCTTATTCAAATGACAGTGATTTGCTTTCTGATGGTTAACTGGTCCTGTGTCTTCTAAAGAAAACAGTAGTTCGTTAATCTGAAAATTTAAATGAGAAAGATGAATGTCTGGTTATATCAAAATAGCCTGAGAGATGGAAATTAAGACTCAAAAATTAAAAAAAAAAAAAAAAAAAAAAGGCAACAAAAAGCCCCCACAAACAAAAACAAGCGGAAAAGAGATCTGAGAAAGCATATGATGGGTATTTTTAAACTCTCTGCATTCAAGGTTATAAACTGGGCAATGTCATTCCAAACAGAAGTAGTAAGCTCAATATTTTCAATAGATGAAGTATAAATAGGCTTTAAATCCCATCTTCACATGAGAAAATACAGGAAGACTTAAGCAATATTTCTTTGTCAGCCAGTACAGAGAACTTAGAGCTCATTGGATGAAAAGTAGCTCATTCATTCTGACTACCAGGAATGAATGTTTTGTAGTTAACCTTAATTTAAATTGAAACTGTAATTTAAATATTCTTCTATTTAAATATTTTTCCGGCACACACATACACACACTCACCAACTCCTGTGATTGTCCCTTAGCAAACATACCTCTTCTTAATACATGATGTCAGTCATACATTTGGCTCTAAAACCTGCAAACATAAAACAAAATCCTTTCAAAGTGTCTAGGAACAAAAATCTTCATACGTTAGCATGGAAAATACTTAATTTTATTAGCAGTAATATGGAAAAAAACCTGCAAAAACTAAACAAATACGTCAGCCAAGTTTTTCGATTCCCTAGCACAGGTATCCATGTGAACGCCTCTGAAATCATGTCTACACTCATTTATATGACAAACTAATTCTCTGTCATTCTGTCACAAATAAGCTATGAGAGGTAGAGATTCTAGTACTGTCTATCATGATAAAATCCTGACTCCAAGGAGTTCCTTCCCTCTGTGATGAAAAGCAGCCAGTCCCACAGATATATTGAAAATTCCATGTGTTGACTGTGTGAGTTAAGAGTAAGATACTGTGTCCTTGTTTGTGTCTGTTGTATACTAAAAATAGTTGTTTATTGGATTTGCTGAATTTAATAGTTCCCAGTTGTGAGCTTCAGATCTATAAAAATATTAATGACTCTTTCCATCCTGCTTGATCAGAAGTTCTCTGTGCAGAGCAGTACACATGAATTTCTAAGTCCTCAGAGCAGACTTATGTTTAAATGCTTTTATAGGTGTACACATTCACTTTATGCATTGAGGTACTTATTTTTTAAAAACTGTATTTTCTGATTTTTTTAAAGGACATTTAGACTCATCCATAGAATGGTGGTTTTGCTTTCCCTATCATGTGAGGAAAAATAAACTTTATCAGTGCAAAATTTCAAATTTGCACTGAAATAAGGTAATTAACTTAAAATATTAATGCAGTTTATTCCAATTAAACTGAAAAAATCACTCTCATCAAAAAGATTATTTGGAAAATGTCTAATTATGAGGAAAGCTGAGTCAAAAAGGATGTAGATTTAGCTAAACTGGGACAGAAAACTAGTGGAAACTTTTTTGGTCAGAAACGCAATGTGGCAATCTTGCTTCTGAGACAAACTCGGGGCTGACTTACAAAACAGTAATAGCATTATGAGGAAAGGCCTTAATCTAAAAAGATAAAGCTTTGCAAAGAGGTGATGTGGTGACCTTCCTGCAGCTGGTTAGTCTAATCACTCAGCAGGTTTGGCTTATGAAATTAGTGAAGTGAAAAATAATTATTTAACCATTACAATAAAGGTGGGTAAATCAGCCTTTATATTCCCAGATCAAAGTGTGAATCATCTCACATGGAATTTTCTTCAAAGAAAAAATTGTTTCTCTAGTATAGGAAGTTTTTTTTTGTTTTTTTTTTAAAGGCAAGATGGCATGAAAACTTGACAATGCATAAGATTAGCTTTATGAGACAGTATTTCACTCTCATTATTTTGTACATAAGGGAGGTTAGTGATCTGCCTGTCTCCAGCTAAAATAATGACTGGTGAAAATGTTTTTATCTCTGTACTTTTTTAAAAAGGGAGAAAATACGTGATTTAATGATGCTTTACACAGAATTATTGTATGCTTTTCCAGTTGTTAATTTGCACATCCTTTGATGTAAAAGATGTCAATTAAAAGCAAATATTTGAGAAAAATAATAGCATCTGCCAAGTATAAGTTCATGTAAATGTACATGCTTTGCTGCTCAAAAGAGCAAGCTCAAGGATCTCTGTCAATGTCTCCATAATTATGTGATTCTAAAAGCTCAGCTATTATAATTTCTCAGCTAAATAGCATGCATGTTGTAGGCATATGATAAAGCTATCCTTTGAATCCACACTTCACGTGGATTTCTAGCAATTTAATTCAATTTATTAATACTGCAAATAGATTGTCAGAAGAAGATAGGATTAGCTTCAATGTAATTTTTAGTGACTCAGTTGTTTGTGTTATGTCAGTCATACAGTAGCTGCTCAAGAAGATCTTCCCGAAGTTAAGTCTTTAGGAGAGCAACAGACTTGACTGAAGTTAACCCTGATCTTCCAACCACAGCCAGAAGTTATTTGGGACATTTTCAGTAACCTCTGATGACTTGTTCTCTTCCTTTCTTTCCAGTGAATTATTCATTGCTTCATCTCTGTTTAAAGTTTTCTCTTTCTTTTGATCACAGGCAATGGACTGGGAATCCGAGTTGTAGGTGGGAAAGAAATTCCAGGAAGCAGTGGGGAAATTGGAGCTTACATTGCCAAGATCTTGCCTGGGGGCAATGCAGAGCAGACGGGGAAGCTTATAGAAGGTAAGATAAATGCATTATTAAAAAATGGAGTCATGGCAGTGTTGGGAGTTTGTTAAAATTATTTATAACACACACTTTCTCTTGCACAATGGATGCAATCTTGTGCAAGGAATGAGGGCTAAACCTCCATGACGCTTGAAGCTGAAAAGGCCTGATAGAAAGTAATTTTGTGACTACTATGGCCAAAGAGAGTTGCCATGATGAGCATTATTATGGCATGTCTTCAGTAATATGTGCCAGCATGCTGTCTGCATGGCTGTATATCATCAGCATATATCATGGACATGCTGTTTTGAAGATCTTTAACCTGTCTTGATCATCTAAGTACCCATGTTTGAAATTACTTACATCTTTTAGTTGCACAAGTAAAACAGATCCAGCTGTCTCCCAGTTACATGCACTAACTTTTTTTCTTAGTTCCCTAAAGTAATACCTAATGTCAGTTTTCCGGTTTAAGGTAACCATCCAACATGCACCACCAGGCAACAGAGAAAAAGAGCTATCCACAGAAAAGCAAATATTTCATCTAACTTAGACCTCTGTTTCAAGAATTGAAAGTGTTCCTCCTTTAATTGGCTTTAAGAAAACTGCATTAAACTTCACATCATCATTTAGGCAACCAAAGCTAGGTGGAATGAATTTGGCTTCATTATCAATACATTTTCCAGGATTATTGCAATGTGATCATTCTGTCTAATAATTTATTTCTGTAATGACATGAATGCCACTTTCTTTTTATAACTTTCTCTTTTTATAGCTATTTTCTAGTTCCCTTTTACATATCTGTATGCACCTGAAATGTCAGTCTATCCATGGACAAAAATAGAATACATTTGTTTCTAATTCATTCAACTTTCTTTTTTCTTAAATAAAAGCATGTATACAGGGAAAAATAACAAAAGAAGATAACCAGGAAGAAAAGTTCTTCCATGCAGAATTCAATTCACATAAGTTTTCTGAGTGATAAACATGCAAAAAAAGTCACGATTAAATCAAAAGCACTTTGCAGGCAGAAAACCTGAATAAATTGATTAAATAATGTATTTACAAGGAATAGTTTAATTATTCTGTGGGTATTACAAAACAGTGTCACCTGCATTCACCCTGGAGCTTTTTACATCCTTGGTGTTTTCTTTGCCTATATTTTAGTGATATACAACAAAAAAAAAGGCAAAAACCACAAACCCCAAAGTCAATGAAATGATGTATAAACAGAAATATGTTTCTTTTTGGCCTATTGACTTGATACTGATATTCATATTTAATGGGTAGTATCTCACTCATCAAATGATAGAAGAGTATTATTTTTTGTGCATGAATGATGAAAGAATTGACCTTAATTTAGTACGTTTTGAAGCAAGTATTTGTTTTGGCTCCCTCCATACAAATAAGTAGGTCTTTCATAACTGTGCTAGAACACGCATGCATTGTTTCAGCTCCAAGCAAGTAAAGAGGAAAATGTGGTTATTCAACGTTTCCTCAAGACTGGACATTTCAAGAAAGAGAATGAGCAGTTACAGCTTGGAATTATCTGCGGTCTTTTGGTTTATTTTGCCAGGAATTTTTTCTGGAAATTGAAGTTTAAAAAAGTTCTTTACTCACCATATAGGTTCATTTCAGCAGTGATCAAGAACGTATTGGATTTACGTAACTACAGGAGAAATCTGACATAGAAATTTACTTTTTAATCTGTTCACATAATATATTTTGAAGGTTTATTCATATTTTATAGGAAGATGAATATGACAGTAAAATATTTATTCCTTTGTTTCATTTTCCCATCATATGTTCAGTCGTGTTTCTGATCCGACCTTTGTAAAAGTATCCTAGACTTGGATATGTTGGCATAAATCAACTCCATCAAAATCCCTGTATTTCATCTGTAGAACTTGTCCGCACAATGCCTCAGAATATGTTTTAGTATTTGTGTGTTAAATGTTCTGTCAGAGAGAAAAAATGCTTCCTGCAGAATGCACTTTGACTGTGACATAAAAGACAAACATTTCCTCTCACTGTCATTTACCTTTAGGTCTTGCCTTTCTATCTAGTTTACTTTTTATGTTATTTTAGATGGTTATCAAGATCAACACAGAACATTTTGCTACTTCACTGTGAGTTGTGGTTGGCTTAGCAGAAATATGGCTGGTGCCCATTTAACCTCTACCCTTCAGAAGTGCTAAAATCCACTGAGGTCTTCAATCATTCTCATATTGATCTGTGTAAATCCAGCCAGGCTGCTAATCTTACCAGCATGGCTGATATTGTTATCTCCCAAAACAGAGGCTAGCCTTCTTTTCTTTTTCAAGTTATTTGCAGTCTCTCACACCACAGAGAGAAAACATAAAGAAAACTTTGTATGTCATTATCTGTAAATGTAATTACTTTTTTTTTTTTGCAGTACTCATGAGTCACTTTTCCTGATAAAATGCTGTGTGATAACAAGTTAGGGTATATACCGAGTCATCAAGTAAATGTATACTAATGTCATTACAAGCTAATATCTTGACTCATTAGCCTTTCTAAGAACATGAATCACTGTGAAAAATCCCATCAACTTAATTAATTCCTCTAATTCTAAAAACACTGGGTCAGGTCTGAAAATCCTACCAACAGCATAAGAAACAAGGATGGATTTATTGTGGTTATGAAGGAAGACAAACTCCTACCTGCTCTCTGTATGACTGCACATAAAGAAATGACACACAGATAGCATTCCTATCCTTAGGGAATAACATAAAAATTTTAGCCTATTTAAAAAGCTTTGGAGGAGTCTTAGTGCTGAAAATTTTATTTATAGTTCTGACTGGCAAATACCAGTCTTCTCGGTTCTCTCACCTTGAATCGCTTTCAAATGTCAAAAATATCTCTGATTCATCACTCATTGGCGTAACAAAAACTGGAGGTGGAAGACTCATTCCACCGAGCTCATCAAGTGCAAGGACTGTGTCAATTTGATAGATGTGTCTGTGCTCCCCCTCGTGTTGACAGAAACAGTTCAGTTATATTCCACTTGGTAAATCTACTGACTGAGTGGCATTTCAGCCAGCATTTTTCAGAAACAGAAGAACATAGAATAAAGAGCAGAAATAAAATGTTTATGTGAGTTACCTACGCTTCCAAATTTGCTGGATGCCCTCAGCATTCCAGTTTTCTTATTGAGCCATTTCAACAGGCTGAGTGGAGAGCCTGGGAACTGATGAACAACAGGTATCTTTGTTAAAAGTTTTCAGTCAGCCAGACAAGATGTGTTGCAATGGTTAGGTCATCTGATGTTCGCTGAGATGAAGATATTCCGTGACTTTCCAGTCTCCTAGAAATTCTGGTAAACTAGCATGGTCTAAATGCCAATGGTGAACTTGATTTGTGGTGATCTTACTGCTTTTGCTATTACTGCACTCAACGGCAACCCTGACGCTGGTCAGACTTCTGTTAACCTGTTCTTAGCCCTTATGTGTGCGTGTATATTTTTAATATGTATGCACCATTTAAATGATATCTCCCCAAGCTTAAAAGCAGGAAAACCATATATAGTGAAGACAAAAACTCTTATTATGAAAAATACTGAAATAGAACTTCCAGCTTCTCTTTTATAGATAAGAGAATATAACAATGTAACTTTTCTAGCATAATTTGGAGGGATGCCACCTAGCTTATGAGTCACAGAACTTTACTGTAAAATTTTAGAATATAGAGTCCATGCTAGCAAAGAGACATGCTATTGAATTAAATTCAGTTGAATTTTGTGTTTTATAACTTAATAAAAACATTTGCGATACGGTGAGATTTTAAACTTCCACATCCTAAATCTGGTTCAATAATATTATAAGAAAAACTACCTGATATACGTACAGACACTGAAAGATAATGACACCTGTTAAAGCTGTTAAGTAGGTCAGAGAGGAGAAAATGCACTGCTGTTGGAGAGTTCCATCTTAGTTAATGGTGCCCTCCCCTCGGTCCAATCCTTCAGCACTTGTTTTGATCTAGATGAATAATTACTCTTCTCAGGATGCAGGAAACATTGCTCCTGAAAACTCTGTGAAGGTCCTCTCAGAGCCACCTGCCTTCAAGAGTAGGTAAAAGCATATCCAATGTCCTCAGCATCAAAGTCTAAAGATTGACAATAAGTTATTAAATGTACTCAGTACCTTTTAGACATTGATTCACCTGCTAAGAATCAGACAGTCAGTTTTTTCAAATTGGTTGGTTGCCTTTAATTGTGCTGAAAGTTCCCCAGGCCACATGGCCAGTTTCCCTCAGGAGAGTATTTTGAATGAGTGGGTCTTTGGGAATGTCAGAGCTCTCTTTCATCTTTAGAAAACTGCAACCTCAGAACTTTCAGATACCTTCAGGAAATAAAATTGAGGTCTCTCTGTTCCGCATATCCCTATTTATTCATGTTTCTTTTCCCCTCATCTATAAAGTCTTACATATTTCTATACATTCAATTGTCACAATTTTATTCTGTAAGAAGACTTTTCATGCACAGCTCACTCTCTCTAATGCCCTAATACGGGGTCAAATAACACTAGAATGATTCCTCAGATTGAGACTTAGAGCCTTCCTTTGAACTGTCATGGGATGGCACAGCTTATAACCTCTTGGTCCACAGACCATGGCCACAGTGTCAATGAGAATACTTTCTCACAAATCTGTAGCCAGTAGGGAGAACATGTTCACTGCTTGTCACCAAACAGCTTTCCACACCAAACTGACATGTGAGATGAAGAGGGTGTGCCGAGCCACATGCTGTAACTGGCAAAAGAGGGCCTCACCCAGACCAGTGTGAAGTGATTTCCACCCAAAGCAAAATATGATAGGGGAAAGGAGAAAAGAGCTATTTGTATTACCTCCTTCAGAGAGCAGCCTATCTCCCCACCTTCAGTTCACGGAAGAAGGAGGCAAACCCAGGAAGCGCTGTCAGAATCCTGCCTTAACCAGAATGCTCTACAGCTGTCACCCATGGTGTGGACTTTGGCTTCTGACCTAGTTCACTTCAAGCATCCCAAAGCCTCAGGCTTTATAATGGAAGAATGAGAGATTCTTCAAAGGCAGAGAAGAAAAAGTCAGGGCTCAGTGGGACTCTTATCCATATGCATCCAAGTATGGTTAGCACAGCTCTTAATTATTTCCAGAACAGGCAGTTAATCAAAAGGAAAATTACGATAAAGGCGTAAGGAGTTATATATGATGATAAAGAGGGCAGCTGCATTGTTAGGTGAAAATCTGCGACAAAATACCAATCAGTTGACCACCCAGAAATGAGACTGAAATATGAGAGCCCTTGGTAGCAATTTTGAGTCTAGGGAAGGCTGCAAATGAAAGCCGAAAGACAGCCAACACGTTCATGGTGTGTAAGCAATCTCTCATGCACAAAGTCTGCATTAACTGGAGAAAAAGAGTATTTATACTATCTACAGTTCTTTCTCTGAGGAGAATGTAAATAAGGCTCATGAGAAGACTAGAGAGGAGATGGCCAATGAGGGGAGATGATTAACTGTACTTTGGTTGTCTAGTTTAAATAAGATTAATCTGGCCATATGCAATATTGGGTAGAGGCTGTTGGAATATTAGAATCATTGTTCAAAGATTTTCCTGAGTTCTGGGCAATGACATCTTTGAATACAGGTAGCTTTTTCACTCCTTCAGTTAAAGGTGCCAACTAGGTAGCTTCCAGAATCTGTTTCACTTCAGCCATGCCCTGGGGATGTGTCCCTTTATGTGTTTTCAGATCATAAGTTTTCAATCATAGCTTTTCAAGTTTTTAAGTCCTTGTCATCTTAAAGCATGTTATATACTGGCATTGGAAACACATTATTTCTTTCAAGTCCTCTCAGAAGGACAGTGGATGCAACTGGATTACTGAGCAGTCCGTGAGAGGTTTATGAAGAAAATGTTAGCAGCTTTTCTAGAAGTTGTTTAGTACATTTTTGGGCTACTTTGAATAGCACTAAGTGCTGAAAAACAAGGCCAGACTGTTTCAGAAGGTCTTTTGCAAAGGCAGTAGAGGTGTAATGGCTGTCCATCTTATCAAAGCTATCTCTTGTCATATCACAGACGTGCTTTGCATGTTGCTTGGAAAACGCAGTGTGACTGGAATGGTCATGGGCACCTAAATATTTGGAAAACCAGAACAGAAGCAGTAAGTCACTATCCTTCTCCCTACTCTTGTAACACTTCCCTCTTATCCCTGAGTTATAGATGGGCAGAAGTGTAACCCTGGCTGATCTTTTATCAGTCACTGGCCGGTCATTTATTGGTGGGAAGTGCAATAGGCACCAGGTCTTCCTGAGTTTTAAAATACTGTAGTGAGCACTGCTTGCTGTTTAGACATCTAAAACTGAAAATATTGATTGGGTCATCACCATGAAAGGAAATTTTCCAGTTCCTATGAAGCAGAGATAGTGAAGAGCCAGCATCCTTTCTTGAGTCCCTCTGATAATTAACACTTCTGGCAGAAAGTAGATAGCATGATGAAGCTGGAAAATGATGAAACAAAATTAAAAGGAACACAAGAAGGGAAGGAAAAATTCTCAAAAAACTGTGGATCAGGTCTTAAATGAATAGTAATAATCTTTCCATCCTGCACTTCCATTTTGGAGTTTGGCTGCTTTAATTTATTAATGCATTGGAAAAAGAAAGCATTAACTTTACTCTGTGTTAGTCTTCATGATTTATTTTGCTGTCTGTGCTTATTCTGCTGGGTCAGAAGAGAAGAGAGCTTGCTCTCAACATATTCCCTGGGCTACAGGCTCAGGTTTCTCTGTACCAGCAGAAACTGGCTTTATCAAAGACAATGTGCATAAAATAACAGGCAGTGCCATTGTTTGGTTGTAAGCTTTGCCCTGAAGCTCTTTAGAAAGAACTTAGTCTAAACAAACCCCTAAATGCTCCCCATCAGCTGTAAATCTTAACTTGCATAGTTGTGCTCCTCTCATCCATGTATTTTGTTCTGCCTTGTACTTCTTTTACATAGGTAAAAATCAAAGGTATAGGATTATTCTTGTTAAGTGTGGCAACAGACATTCAATGTACTAAAAAACTGCCTTTAAATGTTTTTTAATTAATTTTTAAAGGAAATTAAGTTAGTAGAAAGGACACCCTGCCAGAGTGTATCACTTTACATGCTAGAAGTAACCTAATGTCTGTTAGAAAGAAAAAAAGAAAGGCAGAAATCTTTCTCACACTGGTTTAGCCATTCCATATGCTGTCCCACTGACAGTGGTCTCAATTCCATTCTTGATACGGCAGGAGTTGAGTTGTTCCAAGAGTTTAGTTTGGCCTTTTGCTAAGAAATGAGAAAGATGTAAGAGTTATCAGAAGGAATGAGAATCTTTTCAGAGCTTGTGTGGCACTTATAGAAAGAAGTGGAAGTAGAAATACTTGCAGTATAAACAATTGACTTGGAAATTTATTGAGTACTGGTTATTATAACACTGCACAACTTTATTTACTGAATCTCCTTTGTGGTGGTTGAAACACACTTAGAAAATAACACTTTTCCCTGCTTCGAAAAATAGTAGAACATTTAGTTTAAGGAGTTTTAGTTTAATCTTATGATGTCAGAATGATATAACTGGGGTTTTACAAGGGTACTTGATTAGAAAACTTCTTGTATACTTAAAATATCAGTTTCAATGAGGTAAACCAGGTAATGTGAGTTTGTAATGTTTCTTCTCATAATGTAATTGCTGTATATTTAATTTCCCTGCAATAAAAATCAGCACTTAAAAGAGGTGTTAGAGAGTAATTTGCATCTAGGAAATAGTTGAGCAGCTGTAAAGACTGAGCTTTTTGGATCTTTTTTATTTAATCTAAAGCAGAAGGGAAAACTTAAGGTGCACTTATAAATTGTGTAAAGCTATGGGAACAAAGCATTAAATGTAAACATATGATGACCAGGAAAAATATGGCCCTTACATAATACCAGCTACTGATTTTTTCACTCCTACATTTAGTCTTGTTATGTGCCACATAAACTACTATAGTTTATACCTCCTTTATGATCAAGAACTCTGAAAATAATCTGAACAATTAAATATTGATGAAAATCAATTTTGCTAGAATGGCGTATCATACAAATTTCACCAGGAACGTGTATTCTTAATAAAAATAAATAATTTTATCAAAACATCCCTATGGGGAGGGGGTTTTTTTAAGTCTTAAACACATAAGTCTGATTTACGGAAACAAGAAAAATAAACTAGATGCTTCAATCAGAGGGGAGGCAAATACAGTCACTAGATGTTCCAGTTAATGAAGTGAAGAACCATCACAAAGGTCATAAGAAAAACATTAATCAGATGGTTTAGAACACAAATTGTTCAACATCACTGGTAAATGTCATAGGTGTCATAACTAGCTTCCACTAAAATCACATTAGAAAGTACTGCTAGCTGTTGTAAAGTACTTATGTGGAGCCATACAATTAGTAATTTCCAGATGCACAGCTTTTGGCAGAAGTTACTTTTCAGGACCTTGATGAACAGTTCCTGTTAGGAAGAATATCCAGGTACTTCTTGGAAAGAACCCTCCATGCTTCCAGAGAATGTGCCTGAAGCCCAGTTTCTCTGAGCACAGCAGGAGCAGCAGCAGGCAGCATTGTCATCAGGCTGCCCACAAAGCTTTCTTGGCTCCTGCTGGCACCATGCAGCTCTCTGCTGTCCTCTGGGATCACACACATCACAGGTGCTTTGTGGCTCTTCCTCTGGCATTGACAGATACTACTCATCCATGTGGTCCCAGTCTTCCCATTGTACTCTTGAATACTTACTCTTCTGCTGCTGTATTCTGACACTATGAGTAATTTTAAGGCTCATTTGTCTTCATAGAAGAGTTTAATTCCTTCTTTCTTTATTTTTAAGATACTGTATTAAAATCAAGTGGATGTGTATTTGTCAGAAGATGCAGGTATGCTTCCTGTGTCAGTATTCCCAATACACACTGGCAGAGGTGGCCAGAGGTCTGTGACTTTCCTGGTTTGGGCAGTGCTGGAGACAAGATGGGTTTAGTTACTGCTTCCAAGATGTTCAGGGATAAAGCTGTATTTTTAGTCAAACTAAGGCAGTCTGTCTGGGATTGTAAGAGAGAGACATTCTCTAGAGCATGTTATACCTGATACACAGGCAAACAGCACAAGCAGAGAGGCACACAGACACTGTGCCTGTCCCCTTTGCATAGCTGCTTGCTGTGACTGCTGAGAGGGACTTGAATTTCAGCTTGCAGCATCAAAGATATGTGCCTGTATTGCTCTGGTTCTTGTCTTTTTTTTTTCCAAGGACCAGCTTCTGTACAGCAGATTTACAAAGAAACCAGACAAATGTAAATCCTTCAGTGCCTGAACTGAGGCCAATTTGTCTTACCAGTGGAAGTTATCAAACGCACCCTCCCGTCTCCATCCACTGTGTAGGGAGCTTAGGTATTTCTTTTAGGGGAACTGTCTCACTAACAATCTAAAATTCAGATGCTACAGGCTTACCTTAGGCATGCTGGGGCAGATCTCATAAAACAAAATCAGGACGTTTTCATCTGATGTTTTTAAGGAACAATATCTCTTTGGGCTCACATACATGGGCATTCCAGAAAAACATCTTAATACAGTGTGAAAAAGCCTTTTGCATAACCACTGAACTGTGTTGTTTGATAGTGACTTCCCAGTGAACTGGGAAGCTAAAAATACTCCAATTCCTATTGTGCAGATTACTGTGGGCTGAAACTTGCAGACTAGCAGTTTGATGTGATTGTAGTGAAAAAAATCTAGTGAAATCAAAGTGAGGGTCATCTTGAAGCACAAGTTAAATAAAGCTGTGTCCTTATGGACGATTTTTCCCTGCCATTGGGTTAAAAAAGTGTATTTAAACACTTTGTGTTTACATGTAGCAATTTTAACCTTCAATGCCATTCCTGAAATGTGGATCTCCAGGAATATTAGGCCAGCCTGGCCACTCTATGGAATGTTGTATTGAGGTAAAACATAGCAAAGATTCAGGGCCCAAGGTGAATTTTCCCCACTCAGGGTTTGTTCTGCTGAAAGTCAGGTGAACAGAGAGCCCCTGTCGGTGACTCTGGGGGCGGGGTGTGGGTTGTTTGCAAACCACGGCTCTCAGCAGCAAAGAGGATTACAGACAGCACATTTTTCTGCCCATGAAACTGGGTACTGCACCAGGCAGAATTTCTTTAATCACTTGTTATTTCAAAGTATTTTTTGATAGGTGTATGCAAATTTGATTTTTCCAAGACCATAAGGAACATTATGAACAATTATTAATAATTTGCTGTTAAAAAGATGAACTGATGGAAGTGGGCTTTCTCACAGCAGAACCTTATCTGTCTTTTAGATGGCTTGTACCCAAATTTGAAATGGTTTGTCAGAGAGCTTCACTTCAATCGTTTCAAAAGTGACATGGGCACATAGATAAAGCCCTGCTTTCTCTAAGTATTGGCTAACACAGGAAGAGGACATAGAGGACAAAAAATATTTCCTAAATTACTTAAATCAACCAATCTCTTGAGGTACTTAGGTAAAAAATATAGTTGTTCAAGCAAATTATTCCAGATTTTCCAAGCTTTTCTAAACAACTTCTGAAGCATCTGTTACCAACTGTTTTCAGAGGAGATGCTGGACTGGGTTGTACTTTGCTCTAACCTAATCTGATCGGACAACTTGATTTTCTTATTCAATTGAAAGGGTAAAGGAACTCAAAGAACAAAACAATAATTTTCTGCAATTAGTTTTGCAATATAGTACCTTAAAAAATAGAAATATTATGTAAATTAATACAGAAAATGCTTTAGATGTCAGCTTAAAGAAAGAAAACCCCTATGAGCACTCTCAAAAATTTCATAAGAGCTTTATTTCAAATTTCTTGAAACATGTTTTATGCCAAACACTTAATTAGATCATCCATAAGGTATGACTGGGAAAAACTTATATGTGAATATTCAGGTTTCTTTGAGAAAAGAGAAACAGATGACTGTACAATTTGGCAGTAAACAGAGGAAAAATGTTGATTAAAAATGATTACTCTTAATCCAGGTTTATAATTCTGATGTTTGAGGTTTACCATATAAAATTAGGTAAATATGACTTCACACTTCTGTATGAAAAGTCTGGAAAAAAGCTACATTAAGTGTACTTGTACTGCAAAAATCCAACTTAAAATTCTACCACAATTGAAGATACTGAATTGCAAATTATCTAATTTATTAATGAGTAAAGCTTGAAAACATTTGAAACATTGAAACAGTCTTAAATCCTTATTTTTGCTCCATGTTCCAACAGAATAAAAACCTTTGGGGGAAAAAAAAACAAAACCCTGTAAAATTCCAAATTCCAAATTTTTTTTTGAATTCCTTTAAACCTTGGTAAAAGTAACTGATAACAGACCTGAACTGTTTCTAATTTAAAAAAATATAATAATTTGTTGCCTGAAATATTGCTTGAAAATTAAGAAGGTATGCTGTGTTTTTTTCCTGTACAGATCCTAAAATGTTTGAGCCAAAACTCATTGAAATCTATATTATTTCTCCTTGATTTTAAGGGAGTCACTCAGATCTAAAATAGACATAAAACAGTTTGGTATCTCTCTAAATACAACAGCAAACAGAATTCTATTAAGATCTTTGGGGTTTATGGTCCATTTGAAAACTTACGAAATTAACTTATAGGTACATTAATATGTTTTAGGCAACTTTTCAAACTTTTTTTCTAGGTACTTAAATATTATCAGTTCTGAAAAAAACTTAATTAGTCATGATTTGGGTGGTTGTGGGGGGTCTAATTGATTAGAAAATGCCAGGATTTGCAGACAGCTACATTCAACTCAGTAAGATGGCAATAATCTTACAGCATAGCTATTTCCTCTGGATATTGAAGGTCAGATTTTATGAATAATATGTGGTAGAATGAACATTTTTAGGTCAGCATGTACTGACATTTTCTTTCACAGAATCAAAATAGAATATAAAATGTAGAACACTTGAAGGCAAAGAGATTTCAGACAGCCAACCCTGGTGTCTGGCAGACATGGGCAGGTAGCAGCTACGTTCTCCAGGGTCTGAGCTCTGCTTAAGTCTCTGAAAGGACTCAGCATCTGTGAAGTGGTTCACACTGCATTTGATGTAGAATGTAGAATATTTCCAAGTCATCACATATATGGTGTAGCTGATCCTGACTGCTTTTATGTGAAAATGCAGTGGAAGGGAACAAGAAACCTCAGTTCTGGGCCTTCCCCAGATATTGAGTTGCTCAGATACTTCTGCTGCTGAGGAAAGCTGTGTTTGAAATGATGCTGCTTACTATTGAATTTCATTATAAAACAAGTGGTTGGGACCATTTTGTTTTTACTTGGATCTTGATTTCTGATTTTCAGCTGGTCCATCCTCCAAATTATAAAGCCAAAGTTATTATTCAGTCTGGTAATTCAGGTACTTTCTGGAAAAGCTATCTTAATAGAATGCGGAAGTGCAACACGGTTACTTTTTCTTGATCTCATGTACATTTTCCCTGGCATTATTGCACATGTTCCTGATATTCCCCAAACCACCTAGTTATGAAACAGGAGCTTTCTTAAGAATTATTTCCAATGAAACCATAAAATACTCCAGTCGTAGTACTGTAATCCTCATTCCAACTGATTTTTCTTTGTTTGATGTATTACATTGACTTTAACAAAAGAGATTGTTCATTGGTGCATTGCTATGTCACAAACCTTTTGTGTTTAGTAAGTACCTTATTCCTATGTTTATAATGTTAATCTTTATTCTCTTTGCATGTGGGCACTGTCAGTCCAAAATAAAAGGTACAGGGGTACTCTATACTTTCATTTAGATATTAAATTGAATTTTAACCATTTGAGTAATAGTAAGATATTCCCACCTTCACATGGAAAAGGTGGGAAAAAAGTGTTTGCCTTCTGATACTATGGAAGTAAAGAAAAAAATAATTTGCAATTTTGGTGGTTTGTAGGAAGATACAGAATAATGAGTCTACAGCTATATGTCAACTTCTGAATGCCAAGAAGAATTCCACTGAAGATTCACTTATCTATGCATACCTTATATTATGCATATACCTGTGAATTTTGACTGTAAGGGACCTTTCCCTGGAGACTCCTTGCTGCCAAACCAAAAGGGCATGCTAATAAGCAAGAAGTATTAAATCTTAAAAAGTCCATGAGGCCTTAAAGATGATACAGGTAATTTGATAAGAAAGAACAATCATCCTGTAGTAGTGCTTGTACTAGAGTGGTTCCTCAGTCTTTGGAAGAGCAAAGGATTTTCTGTTGGCTTGGTTTGTTTTTCTTTCCTTTTCATAAATTTATTCCTTAGAGGCCAGTAAGGACAGGGTAGCGACGCAGTGATGTACATCTACAAAAAGAAACTCAAATTAAAGACTCAGGAAAGAGATTTGGAATATTTTTCTTGCTCATGTCCTACTTTTCTGCTCCCTTCCCGTTCCAAAACAGCTCATGTCAGGAGGAAGCATGTCTGGAACAGCCTTTAAAGATACCCAGACAAGCAGGGTTACTTTTGGTACTGCCCACAAGCTCTGTTCTATGAGGGTTCAACTTTCAGAGGCAATTCCTCTTTCTGAGCACTTCTCATGAGAGCCAGAAGACTGCTACCAACTGCTGCTAACACAGCAGCACCCACATTGCCTTAGCCCAGTCCTGTGAACTTGTACACTGCTCATGTACAGTCAGACTGCATTACAAATGCACAATAAATATGGGACAGCCCCGTGTTGGAAGATTAGGCTGCATGTCATGGCAGGCACAAGGTGAAGAAGAGCAGGCAGGAGGTAAAAATGATGTTATGATGATCCGTTTAGTACTAGAACAGAGGAAAGCAGTGTGGCGAAAAACAAATTCCTGTGTTCATCATTTATATTCATGATGTGTTTTTAGTATTAGAATCTATTTTCATGGGAAAGAGGAGTACCATTTACCTGCCCATGTGCAATGACAGGGCCACTTACAGGTGCTGACCAGTCACCCCAATGAATAGAAGGTTTCATTATTTCTTAGTTACTAGATAATATGCTGAACAGCACCCCATGAAATTAACCTTTAAGATGACAGTAAAAGGAAATGAGTCATTCCAGGCAATGCTCATCATGGTGTGAGCTCTACGCTTGCTAAATGAGTTCTGTCATAGTGTGGGTGAAGTGGAATCAATCCATGTAATTCATACATTTGCTGCTCATACAGACAGCTTTGGAACTGCTAAGTAGAAATAAGCATTGACTTATGTCTAACTAAAGCAAAGTTATGTATTACATTAACTGATTATACTTTTCAGATGGGTATGAAGTAACTGAATAGAAAGAACTGAGAGTTCCTGGGATGTGTGTGAAAGAAAGGATAAAAGGAATCAAAATTCTAGGAAAGTACTTTCGTGACTGGTGTTGATGGGGAAGTAGAAACAGTTTTAATCTTAGACAGTACTAAAGAAAGAAAAGATAAATCTTTCATCATCTTATTCACAGACCACTGTAGTCTTCTTAGAAATATCAGCCTATCTCAGTGATAGTAATACCTCTGCAATTCACACAGTAGAAGCTGACTGATTAGTTGCAAAGCAGGGGCTTTCTTCTGATTAAATAGCTGTAGAGAACATAAGACAAGAAAAACACTTCCCACTGTTTTGGAAGTAGTGAAGATCCAAAGAAGGAACTGAAAATACCTTCAAGCATGACAGTGATCCTTGTTGAGTATGATGCAGACAGTGGTAGGTATGACAAAAACAGCTTTACAGCAGATGAGCATGAAGCACACGCATCTGTATCTGGATGAATACCCTTCAGTGGTGCACATGGATGGGCTGGAATGCCACCTCAGAGGTTCTGTCTCTGAATGGGAACTAGCTGGGAGAGCACCTGACAGCTACAGCAGATAAACGCTTCTCTGTTGCCTACAGTTTCCATAGATACAGAAAAATTTGGTGCCACCTAATGGACAACCCCTAGCTCCCAAATTCTGGATGTGTTTTACAGGAATGCTTTTGAAAGACATCTAAAAAGGGATCTACCTATATTTGTTAATGCTTCACACGAAGAATTTCTCATTCAGTGTCCTTAATCACATATCTTCGGATGTAATATGCATTGTTTAAAGGTGAAGGCTTAGTAAGTCCCATGGGTAATACAAAGATTTCTGTATCTGCTGGCTTTAAATTTATGAACTGGGGTCATCTCACAGCTTTCTCAATTGCAGCAATATAGCACCACATAAAACTAAATTATTGCACCTAAGTGTTCTGATCTGTTTATGGGAGAAATTTAACTAGCTATTCTGTCAAAGTCACATAAGTTATTCTAGCCCATCCTTAAGCAAGTTTACTGCTACAGCTGCATGGACATAGCTATCTCTTTCAGTAGAAATCATTACTATGTCAACAAAATATTTAGCCCGAGGGGTTTATATCAGCATGTGTACACTTACAGAGTATATTAGCAAAAAGGAGTTGGACTATGCCACCATCATTACAATGACTGTCATAAAGAGCAATACTGCTCATTGTTATTCCTGAAAAAGCTGTTAGTGATCGCCTGATTGCATGTCATGTACTTCAAGAACGAAAACTGGTAAGAAAACGTAAGAGTATCTCTGTTTGATCAGATGAACCACCAGATATCACAAATTAAACATATCTATCTGTGATATCTGTATAGATGTATGCCTGCATGTGTATATATGTTTCTTTATGTTGTAAGATGCAATATTTCCCCTTCGTTGTTTAAGCCTGCCCTCCCAGTAACATCATCTCCAGCTGGAATGTGAGCATTAGTGCTGGAATTGCAGTTTGAACATCATGCTCTGTTCTCAGCTGTCACTGAATTCAGTGGTACAAGTAAAATCACGGTCAGTTTGATGAATTTCAATTCGTAAAAGTACATGCTTTGAAGAGATGCATTTCTGAATGAAACCAATTTTTCATCTGCAGTTTACATTTATAGATTGTCAGGATGCATTATGGGTTCGGTTATTTTCATTTGTCTGTGAATAGAGATACAGTAGGATTAGGAGTGTTCCTGAAGGCGTCCAAGCAAAGAACAAAGAAGGAAAAAAATTGGAAATTGTATTTCTATTGCTTCCATTCACTGGAATGAACTGGGGAAAAGGGATTGGACTTTTTATTATTTTCTTCAAAATTGATCATATATGTTTTAAGGTCAGGTTGGATGGGGCTTTGAGCAACCTGGCCTAGTGGAAGTGGGAACTAGGTTACCTTTAGGTCCCTTCCAACCCAAACCATTCTATGATATTATGATTCAATTACTCAATACATTATTTATTATCATCTTTTTAAAAAAAATCTAATTAGGTGAATCTGTTTCTTACTTTTAGAGAAAATAATTGTTAGCTTTGGTGAAGATAAGGAAATGCCTTTGAAATGGGATGAGTTCATAGGCAATTTAGCAATTACTTGGATACTTTTCACCAAAGGAGAATTGTTCAAAGACTTTCATCTCTAAAGGATATGATATCATTTGTGATTCACTCTTTTATTGTATTCGGTATGTTTGGGGGATTTTCAGTTTCAGTTGGCGTTTTTTACTTCTCACATATATTTTTGCCTTATTTTTACCTACTTTTGCATAACTGATTCACAATATTTCACATATGCAGTTGCTCAGCTTTGAGTGGAGGGTCCTTTTACTTAAATTTTCTGCAGAATAAAGAAAATATGTCATTTTTATTCTGTTAAATGCAGCAGCTATTTTTCCTCCTTTTGCCTGGGAAAGAAGTTATTTGATGTAAAAAAAGCAGGGATGATTATTTTACTGTCTTACACTGTTTGACACTACTAATTTTAATATTTGACACCTGGGAAAAAGACTCAGACATGTTCGATAGCTTTAGTGAAATGAAAGAAGTCTTAAAAGATTAAGCAGTGAAGTGATCAAACTCCTTTGTCCTTATGGACCCATAATATACATTTGAGCTTGAGTCTACAGATGAAATGTCAGTTTAACATTTATATTTGGCAGTTTAAAAAATAATGCTTGATATCTTATTTGGGCATATTTTTGAGGGAGAATAAGCCATTGCAATACCCATTGAAGTTGAGGTGAGGATGCAGTGCTGAGAATTTGGTAACAGTTTAGTTTAAATGTGATTTTGATGTGTAATTAGAACACCCAAGCTTGAAGAAACAGGGGCAGAGTTTGTCTTAGGGCTAGTGTGTAGTTGCTAAGTGGAGACTATGGAAGCATCAGAGTAGACAGGCCTATTGCTGCTGTTGTTACAGGACAAGGGGTTGCCTGTATGGGCAGCAGTTTCTGGTTGCTGTGCAGCAACAGGAACAGAGGGTTGAGTACCTGCACCACACCATTGTCACGGAGCAGTCGGGCAGGCGACACATCCTTCCAGCACCTTTCCTACCTGTACCTGCCACAGCTCCATCAAGCCCATCTTTTGATCCGTCTCAAAACCTTAAACCACATCTTGTAGGCTGTCTTATTCCTTATGAGTTTTGAGGTACTCTGTTGCTTCAGCAGAAAAGGTCCTATGTGCCTTCAGGAGGCTTGAAAGTGATCCCTGCACTACCAACCCTGTCCTCCTTTTTCTGGTCATCATCTGCAAGCAGGGCCTTGCAGAACCTTCTTGTGCTTGCTGTCATGCTTGGGGTAACAGCAGCTTCTCCCATGAGGAAACTGCTTTCCCTGGAGGGGCATGAATTGTATTTCTACAACTATAGCTATCAGTAAAGGAATGTGGTATCATAAGTTTGTTTTGCTTGTCTTCCTGATGCTAACAGGGTGAATTCAGAGCATTAATTGTGATCGTAAGAAACACATAAATACACAGGGACTGGCTGGTAGGAGATCATTTGTTTTAGTGTAGATAATGAGGAGAAATAGCAGCTGCTGCTAATCAGTATGCCTGTGAGTATTCATAGAAGTTGATTAGGTGTGTAGCTGCCAGACAATCACCATCCGATCTTGCATGCTCAGAACAGCTTCAGTAATTGTTCATTCAAATTTCTTTTAAAAAACCCTACAGAGAATGACAAAACTATGGGCGTAATCCTGGATCATTTATTTGCAATGCTATTTTGTCATGCACGAATTCTACATTTATTACAATGGACTTATTTTTAAGAATAATGCTACTTCCTTGCTCAAGTACTGCAGATCAAATTTGTATAGAGAGATGTTAATAAAAAAAAAATTCAGCTGACAGTAACAAGTATACTGAAGATGTGTAAACATCAGCAGAATTATATTCTAAGGTAGTGAGAGGAATATTAACTATTGTAAAATAATTTCATTTGAAATTAAATTTAAATATTTTATATTATTATTTTTAAGACAATCTTAGTTGCATATCACGGACCATTCTCACTGGGATGTATGGCCATTCTCACAGTCATTGCAGGGGCTCTCTTTCCTTGCTCTGATTCGTGTTGCAGTTCTATAAATGTGGTTTTACCCTGGTAGGCAGCTACGCCTCACACAGCCTCTCTCTCACTCCCCTGCAGTGAGGTGGGAAGAGATCACTCTATCACTTCACAACCAGTATAGCCAGTTGAATAGCACACTTAAATATGACCATGCACAAGTTTTCAGCCCTAGATTGATTAGATGTCTCTGATACTACCCATAAAATCTACTTGTAAACCACATTTAACCAGATCAGATTTTTTTTGATTCTTAGTTCCTAACTCAGATTGTGCCAAGACAGTGCTTGAGCTTCCAGGAAAGGCTGCTTTGGGATCTCCAATCTTGGCTGAGTTGAGCAGCCTTAGCATCATGAGAGAACTTTTTTGCTCTGAACCCAGCACTGAAATTGGACTATCATTAATATCACTAATCAGATGTTCCTAAAAATGGGGTTTGTGCCTACTTTTATCACTAAACTTGGAAGAACAAGTAATTATTGAAAACTGAAATCCTGCAGTTTTTCAACTTTCTGTTAAAATGACAGTTCTAACAGGTGTTAGAGTGTCTCTCTATGAAAAATGAGTGTCTCATTTTTCTAGCACATATGGAACCTGTACTTCTTAAAGTTGAATAATCCTATAATTTATCACTAAATTCCGTTATGGATGATTTATAGGGATACAAAAGTTGGAGAGTTAATACCCAGCACTTAATACTTCACAAGTACTATCTCCTACAGCTCTATTGTTAGTAAGATTTCTGATGCACTTAGCTTTACTAATAGCACTTATCACTCGGACATCCCAAAGTTAATATACAATAACATTATCTTTCCACTGTGCCTGTTTAACACATAAAGAAAGTGAGGCACAGAGACTAACTGGTGTGCTTGTGCTGCTCACCTGGCTGGTTGCAGCAGAAGCAGAACTAACAGCTCAGTCACTGATGTTGCCCCATTAATCCCCTTCACCTGAGGTTCACTATCTTTCAGTTCCTTTATCTCATTGATAAGGTACAGCTGCCCACTTGCTAAATTGAGAGAAAAAAAGTCCCTTTCAGTTTCTAGGACAGATTTATCACATTAGATGACAAAGGAGGGAATCAATATACATATTTTTAGGTGTCCGAAAAGTAAATATCTTACTTCAACTTGTATTATGGGCCTTTTTCTAACCATAAGTGAAGGAAGGATACCAGAGGGATGTGATTCATCTCAGTCTGAATAGGTGTCAGTTGAGATGAGCCATCCTAAGAGGAACCTGCCTCTTTTCATTCATTAACTACTCAAAATTCCTTGACAACTACTGAGGCAAGACACTTACCATTTTACAGCCAAAAATTGGTACATTGACTCTAAGCCCAAAAGAAGGTAAAACCAAAGCAGCCGTATGCATGTGTGCATGACAGTTCCTCCCTGCAGACATACATACTGCTTTCCTTTCCATGCTCTTTTCTTTATTTTTCTAAATCTTTTCAAAATTAGATGAAAAAGAAAAAAAATAGGATTTTTTGCATTTTCACTTGTGGTTCAGATAACTGTCTGTTGAAACCAGCTAATAATCAAACAAGTTTTTTTCTACATATTTTCTACACCTATGGACACATGTGTCAGGAATCTTTACAAGCATCCAGTTAGCTTCTACAAGAGAAGCATAAAAAATGTTCGTTGAAATAAAGTCATTTGAATGACTGAAAAATTTAGCTCAACTTGAATTAGAACACAAACATGTTGATTCCAAGATAATATCATGGATTTACCTTACATTATGAAGAGCATAATTTCAAAAACACTTTTCTTAAAAGGAGAATTATATGTATTTTATGAAAAATAGGTACATACAGGAATGAGAATCACATAGCGCTGGCCCAAAATTTGTATTCACTTCCCTTAGTTTTCAGGTTACGTGACTCTCACAAATGAGATAGTAGTGAGTAAATTCTACTTTATATTTGAATACTCACATGGTGTCAGAACTGTAAAAATTACTCCCAGGGTACAGAGGATGATTATCAGCAGGGTGACTCCTATTAGAACACATCAAGTAAGGATCTCAGTCTATTCCTTGTGACAGACTGGCATTTTAAGGTCTTCAGCCATTCTCTTTAAGACTTGGCTTTTTGCTTAAACAGTGGTGTTTGCTTACTGTGAGTCACAAAAACTTTCTGTTCTTGTTTCTATATAACCTTAAGTAGCATTGCCATGTGATGTGTAACCATGGCCTTTGCTCATTCCTAGCACGCTTTCAGTATTTAAATTATCTTAATTCCATTCTTTTCTGAATTGGCCTCTGTAGTCCCTTAGTGGTGACGTTTCTGGAGACCAGCCAGGACTTCATCAAGCAAGGGTTTAACCCCCAGATCTGTGTGAGGAGAGCCTTTTCAGGAAGCCCTGAGAGAGTCAGCATGTTGGGGGTCCTCATTTAAGAGCAACTTTTCTTTGGCATTAGTTGTTGTACTTTCCAAATATACCCATTCTCTCCCAAGCACCAGGATGTGTATATGCAAGTGGAATGTCCAGAGAGCAAGGGATGCCAACTGCTGAGTCTGCTTCTCACCCTCTGGCTTTGTAAGTTGACAACTGTGTGATGGTCTTAGAGATGTGCCTTTGGCACACTTTCAGAAGCTGATAATTATCTTCTGTTTCTCTACCTCATTTCCATGAGTCACTGGAAAATGTTGTTGGGTTACTCTCTGTCCTTTTTTCCTTATCTCAGGGTCTTTGTCCTGTTCTTTATCTTCCTGCCTGTCTTTTTATAGTTTTGGGCTGCACTTCGATTTAATCAGTGCCTTGCTAAAGTATGGTTCTGCCTTGACTTTTTTAAGCTGCTTTTCCTTACCTGAGCAAATGTCCTGAGAAACCACATTTTAAAGGGTTAGGATCTTGATGACACGCTAACCTATGTGCCTTGAATCACTCTTTTCTTCCAGCACAATTCTTCTGGGAGTCCTACATACATAAATTCCCACTCATATTTCATTCATAGAATCATAGAATATAATCATAGAATAACCTGAGCTGGAAGGGACCCAGAAGGATCATCGAGCCCAGTGCTTGCCCCTGCACAGGGCAGTCCAGAGAATCACACCACGTGCCTGAGAGCCTTGTCCAAATGCTCCTGGCAATCTTGGTGCTGTAACCACTTCCATGAGGACCCTGTTCCTTTTCCTAATATCCAACCTAACCTCCCCTCACAGAACTTCATGCCATTCCCTCGAGTCCTATCACTGGTCACCACAGAGAATATATCGCTACCTGCCCCTCCACTTCCCCTTGTGAGGAAGCTGTAGACCATGATAATTGCTCCCCTCAATCCCCTCTTCTGTAGGCAGAACAAACCAAGTGATCTCAGACTCCTAAGACCATCGAAAAATCTTTGAGAGAGGTGTCGTGATGACAACAGCACAGTGTTTTGTACAGGCTTTGTTTGACATGTTTGCTGTCATAATTCATATTCTTAGGCAAAATGGAAACTAACTAATAAAGAGAGAGTGATTCTTCAGACATACACTGTAACTGCCACAAGAATTATTTGTTTGCATCTCATGACTTGTGATTCTTGCCCCTGCAAAGGAATATTTCAAATCCAAATATCACTCCATTCACAGATGTAACTGTGAGAGAAGTCAGACTAACAGAACTGCATTTGTGTAAAGAAGAATAAATTATTCCCTAAAAAGGGAACTTGAAAAAAACCTCACTGAATTCTGAATACACAAATATAAATATAGAGTGCAGGCAGGGATATACTAGTCTAAATTCATATCTGGCATTAAACTCGCATGAAAATGCGTTTAGCTATTTACTATTCATGAAGGAGACAGCAAAGAGAAATTCCTGCAGCCTCTTTGTTCACTGATCTTTAGGTGAATCTTAAGGTGACTTGGAATTAACAGACTTTTTCATTCTACCATATATTATTGCATGATTTTTTTAAAAAATATGAATTCATAGTAGAGTGCTTTTAAAAGTAGAGGTTATTTTGTGAACACAGCCTAATAATGAAATGTTTAAGACTTTCAGCTCAATTACAGCATTTTACAGGAAGCTCGTTTCTCTGGCAAGAGCGTTATAACCACTTATATGATGTTACTGAAAACAAAGTAAATACACTCTGCTCTATAGCTTCAGTGAGCACTATGCTGCAAAAAAACCACTTGTTTTTCTAAAACACTGAATAATTACAATTCACCACAACATTTTTTTCAGCATAGTATAACTGATCATCTGTCTGCAACTCTGATGTAAACTAATATTTGAGGATATAGTAATGGTGAAAGCACTATAAATTTATCATTTTATCATACTTATTTTCATAAACAGTAACTCTAAGCTTCATTTAACTTGACAAGAACTTCAATTAGGTCACACAAATACAAGCAGATCACTTGTTGCTCTACCATAGCTCAGACTGAAGGGTAATCTATGGAATCATGTGCCAATATATATATAAATCTGAAGGCAGTGGTGGGCTGCCAAGAAAATGCCATGTCCACCTCAAATACAAGATTGATTTGCTCTGGCTGTACTTTTATAAATGCCATTTTATAGTAGTATAGCAGCCATGAGGCATAGGAGGGTGCATTATATCATTTCTACTCGATGAACAACATATCCATTTTTAAGAATCGTGTATGTTGTCTATATAATAATTATTGTAATAAGTGGAAAAATTCAGCCTGAGTGTGAATGATGAATGGGAGAGGAAGTTAAGGTGTCTACAAAAAATAATGAGTTTTTGTGTGATTCATGCCCAGCAGTTTAGAGAAATATATTAACTCATTGACTTTCATCAACCTATTTTGAACAATCAAAAAGGTTTTGAAATAAAAGAAAAATAACTGGAGAGCATAGACCATAAAGTAATTTAGTGTTGAATGTCAGACTGCAAGTTTATATTGTTTCTCCTTGTTCTGAGTGCACATTTAACTTTTATAGCACTTTTCTGGGATTTCAAAGTAATGTTTCTGAATTTTAATTCTTATATGTTATAGAAAGATACTACTATTCACATTTTACTGATTGAAGTTACTAGTCTATAGTCCAATTTCATTTTCCTCTGTGAGCATTAGATCAGTAAAAAATGCAGTTCAAACTGACATGTTTATTATGCATGAGAATAAACAATACAAACTACGAAGAAGCAGAGAATGAACCCCAGCTATCTGTGGGTATAACTATGGTGCAACCAAAATCAGAGGCTCTATTCCAAGATTGTAATATTTAGATATTTTTAAATTCCAGTAGGACAACAGTTCTGAGACTCTAGAAAAATGGAAAAATAATAGGTTTTGTACACAAGTATAGTTAGAAATAATTACAAACTCGTAGTGACACAGCAAAAACAGTTTTTCCACTTCTTATGTGCCTTGGGTATACTGAATAAGGGAGGCTGCAGTAGAATAGTGTATTCAAAGTGACTGAGATTAACTTTATGATAGTGTGCATTATGTTACAAAGGGGAATAAAATTCAAGAGATGTTCAGTGGTTCAGTTTAATATTTCTGTATTTGAATCAATTGTGTCAAGACTCATATTTAGAGAAATCAAATCCTTGGATGATTTTCAGATTCCTTTCAATTTCAACTTTAATCATGCAGCTAGCTTAGGTCTGAAAGATGAGTCTGAAGAGGAGAGAAAATATTAGAAATCATGTAAGATGGGTGAAAATTGAGATAAATATTGTGCCTTCCAGTTAACAGCAACTCTGATAAAAAGACCTATTCTACCTGCATATTTAATAATTTGGTTTGTGCTGTTTTATCAATAAGAATGTTACGTATACAACCACATTCAGTTAAACAGTACAGCTTTATCACCTGGGTGATGGAGTGAAGGATATATTTATTGAGATTGTGGGAGCTGATATTGCTAAAAATAAGTTGTTGCTCACCCAATAAAACAATAATAAAAGAAAGATGCTAGAAGAAATTATGTATTTGATTATCAGGGCAATTACTAGTACTTCCTCAGTCAGCAGAGTTGCCATGGAACAATGCAAGTTTCCTCATCTTCCTGGGTTTTTTTTTGGTTTTTTCCTACTAAACTGGTGATTTGAAGCATAGAAACATTTGGAAATGTGACTATCATGGCCTGACTACCAAACAGCAGTGGGAGAATGTGATTGGCTTTAGGAAAAAAAAATTTGTCACAAGTCTCTTGTGATCTCTCAATAATTTTTTTTCCCTCTTGTTCATTAGACTTGCATTCCTTCTAAAGGTTTTCTTTGCAACATTACAGGGTTTTTTTAACAAAATGTGTATAGCAGTTACATGTTGAGAACAGAGAAATCAGCTTCTTGCCTACATTTTTTTTTCTTAGACCCCAGGGCTATGAGTCTGATCATTTAAGTTCTGTTTAAATTGCTTGATTTTAAACATTCATGGATCCAGAAGGCACACAATAAAAAGGAAATATCCCTATACTGACAGGTTAAATGGATCTCTGTGTGAGGCAAGGCTCTTGAAATTCCATTTCCTTTCAGGTTGTTGCTTTGTTCATGTATGTGTGGCCTTTCTGATCAAGTGAGTGAGTGCAGTGCTGTTGCACACGCTGTTGAAACTCTCACCAGTGACAATGAGACTTGGTTTCCAAATCCTGGCACTGCAGTGGTACTCAGCTAAGCTCTTCCTGCTAGTCTTTTAAATTAAAGTGAGTTGTTGATGATAGCCTTGTTACTTCCTTGGTAAATTTGCTTCTGAAGCCATACCAGCAGGATGTGATATGTGATAAACCCAGGACAGGAGCTCATAGTATTTTGACAATAAAGGGGTTTTTTGTGGGTTTTTTGGTGGGTTTTTTTGGGTTTTCTTGGGTTTTTTGTTTGTTTGTTTGGTTGGTTGGTTGGTTTTTTGTTGGGTTGTTGTTGTTGTTAGTAGAAGGATGCTCTCTCAAATATCTAAATCTTTCAACTTTTGTTCTTGTTCCTTGCTAATACAAGTCAAAGTGGTGGTTTTGCTTGTCTTAATCATGAGGTTCATACTGTCATACATAACGTCCTATGCCATGATTGGCATTATGAGGGCACACACTGAAAAAAACCAAAAATAACTTCAGTTCCTTCCTTTCTAGAAGCCTACAGACCAAGCCCATGCTGTTATATTTGTATGACCGAAAATCAGGGGGAAATGAATTCGCTCATAATTACTGTTGTTTTATTCCAGAGGAACTGAGTTTAAAATCAGATCTGCTTTAACAAGCAAAAGCAAGATCATGTTTTTGAATCATGGCTGATAAATGAAAGGGTCTAAATTTTAGGAAAAGTCAAATCTATTTTGACATTAGGCAGCTGTCTTTACTGCCTTCTGAGCATCACTTTTTAGTCATTCTGCATAGTTGGTTTTTCTGTAAACTAGAAACAAAATGATAAATTCTGGCTGAAAACAGTTATGAGTAATTCTGGTATTTCAACTCCTAATTCATGGAATCCTATAGAAAATTTGGGAATATAAATTTGTATATTTATTTCTCATAGTCTTTCATTGTCAAATAATTTAATGTGATTTATTCCATGAAAATTTTTCATTATATTTTATTTAGCAGCATGCTTTTCTATGAGTTTATCTCCACATTTCACTTCATTATTTTTCCCATTTGTTATATGCAACAGCACAGGATTTTGAAATTAGAATATGACCCAGGTGAAGACTTGGTTTTATCTGTGTAAGTGGTAGCAAGTTAAGTGTTTGTGGTATTCTTTGCTGTGTGGGTGATGTGGTTTTCAGATGTTTTGTAATGCATTGCTTTTAGTAGACTATAAAGAATTCAGTATCTTGTCCCATTAAGCATTTTCCCACTAGAGCCAGAGGCTTAGATTTTGACATTTGTACATTGGTGAGAAGTTAATCTGTTTGGAGTCATCCTTATGACTAATTAATTCAAAATATGAACCCAGTTCTCAGAACCTCAGTAAGTCCCAGATATGAATCTGGAGTTTGCTTTGTGTAAGCATTTCACCTTAACCAAAAAGATTTCTCATCTTATCAGAATACACCTCACATGATTTATAGAGGGATTGACTCTGCAAATACTGAGCATAAAACTTCCTTATGCAGATACACTGAACTGTACTGAGTCTTCTGACTCAGTCCTGGGACACTTGGAAGACACAGCAGATTAGCTCAGTATTCAGTATTTTTCAGCCTAATTATTATAGTTCTGCTTATATCCTCCACAATGATGTTCATCTATTTTGTCAATTTTTTATGAGAAAAGATATGGAAAAAAAATTTAAACCTGAATATTGCCAGGCTGATGCTTGAAATGTGGAGGCACTTTTTTTTCATTAAAATCAGTTAGTCCAACACTTTTTTGTATTTTTGTGACAAAGTAAAGAAAATGTATTTGAATTATCTAATCACATTCACAAATTAATTCCATTTTGAGGCTCAGCTTCTTAACAGCAATTTGTCACTGTAGGAAACAGTTATCTTCTAAGACCATGGCTGGCCTGTTATATAGAATATTTTGGTTTCTTGCCATGCTGGTAGGTGTGCATGTTTTTGATATTGGAAAATTCTTTCAATATCATGCATCCCAGAATGTGGAGAGTGCATGTATACTTTGAATCAAAGAGAATTAATCTCCTGTCTTATTTCAGCAGGTAAGTTATAGCTGAAGGGACAATAACATTCAGCAGCCTAATCTGTGTGAAGTGAAAGGGCTTTGCTAATGTCTTGTGCCATTTAAACAACATTCACTGAATGTCACATCAAATTGTCTTGTAAAAGCAAGGCAAGAAGGATCTAACTGATGCCTTTATCAAAATCTGAGCCCTTCACCTCTTGTTGTTTTGCCTTCTTAGGAATGCAGGTGCTGGAATGGAACGGCATCCCCTTGACCGGGAAAACTTATGAAGAGGTCCAGAACATTATTATTCAGCAAAGTGGGGAAGCAGAAATATGTGTAAGACTGTGAGTTTTTCCCCATCTTTCTGTTTCCATTTCTTTTTGGCTTTTCATGGCTTTTTTTTTTTTTATTTTTTTTTATTTTAATTTACAGTTGTTAAGGTGGAACCTTTGTTAGCACAAAGCATCAATGTACTGATAAGCAAGAGTTCACTGTGACTGTGGGAGATCTGTTTGTTCTGTTTTTCTCTTAAAGTCAGAAGGAGAGATAAACTGAATTAGGTGCTAGTAATTATGCTTTTATAAACAATGATAACTCCATTTTCAGGCCACAATCTCCTCTCATTGACAAACATACAGTTCACTGAATTTACCAGTGTTAGAAAAAGAAGGTAATTTAGTAATAACTTGACTTTTAGTGAAAACTGTATCCCTTAGATGAAATTCATTTAAGCATCATGAGAAATGCATACACTTGCATTAAACCCATTAAAGATTTCACCTTAAAAGAAGCTTTTCTTCTCAGCTCTTTAACAGCATTGCAAATATATATCAGCTAAGAAGGGACCATGCTTGGGAGCTGCTTTCTGTCATGAACCACTATTCATTTACCTACTTAATACAATAATGAGGGTATGAGGAAAGAGTTTCTTTTGTCTCAGGCTTCTTATTGCTTTCTTTAGGGACCTGAACATGCTCTCGGACTCTGAGAATCCCCAGCACCTGGAGCTGCATGAGCCAGTAAGGACAGGTGAGAGACAAGATGTTGCTTTGATATTGTAGGACTGCATAGCAACTGAAAATTGGATGTGATATAAGCTGGTATGTTAGCATTGTAAGCTGTGGTGTTACATCCCAAATATCGCCATGGATAGGAGACCATGCCTTATATAAAAAGGCAAGATGAGAGGATCAAGTGCACCCTCAATGAATTTGCAGACAACACCAATTTGGGCAGGAGTGTTGATCTGTTGGAGGGTAGGAAGGCTCTGCAGAGGAATATGGAGAGGCTGAATTGATGGGCCAAGGCCAACTGTATGAGATTCATCAAGGCAAAATGTCAGGTCCTGCACCTGGGTCACAACAACCTGAGGTAGCCCTACAGGCTGGGGGCAGAGGGGCTAGAAAGCTGCCCAGAGGAAAAGTACCTGTGGGTGCTGGGTACTGTAAACTTTACATGTGATATATTGTTGTCCTTTTTCCTTCTGTTGCTCCTAAAGTTTACTTTGTCCAGTCCCTGGGTTTGCACCTGTGTCAGTAACTGGCCAGCGAGTTGCTGGTGTCCCCTCGGCTGCCATCCTGTGTCCAAACCTTGCAGCACTCTGCTGTCACCCCAGGCCTCTGCTCCTATAAACTGCATTATTAATCTGGAGTCATAAATACTGCCGTCTGCACCGTTCAATTACAGCTGTGTCTTTCTATATCAAAATAATTAAGAATGGGCACTATACCACACCACTATACAAGGAGAAGTGTAACTCAGGCAAATTAAGGTGGTAGCTATCTGGTCCTTAGACAAGTGCTGCTGCAGCCAGACAGGCTAAAACACAGCTCCCAGCAAACTGTAGCAAGTCCAAATAACACACAGGTCCTAAGGCCTGTGTTCATAGAACCATAGAATTGTCAGTGTTGGAAAAGACTTTGATGAAAATACCTGTTAGCTTAATACAAGGTTTGGGGCCTGCTATAAGTGATGAAAAAACAGTATTTACTGGATATAGGGATGCAATAGCAAGGAGTCAGTTTTGTTATGTGAGTTCTAAGATTGCAGTGCTTTTGGGAGGATTTTGTGTTGTTCAATCAATACCAAAACTGCAGGCTTCAGTCATTGTATCAGTCATATCTAATCTAACTTTGACTGAACATCCACAATCTTACTAGTAATGCAGCCCCTCAGCAAGCTCAGTGCAGATTAAAAGACTGTTTCACTCACCATTTCATGGGTCCATTCTGAGTTCTGTGGTTTTGTGGCAGCTCTTTCATCAATCGGTATCTAAATTACCCGGATTGAATCCTCCATTTTCTGACCACGTAAAATTTCCTAGCTATTAATATACTTACTATCAAGCTACCTTCAGTTGAAAATTGATGTTATTGATAATAATTGAAAGCAAAAACTAAGTCTGACAGAGCTTTGAAGCAGAGCTACCCACAATTTTTTAATTTGTGAACAGATCAAAATCACCAAAAGCATTCAAAGACACTGAAATCAGTTTTGGAAAGGACAAAAACTAGAATAAACAGCTTTTTTATTAATTAAGAAAACTAAAAATGAGAGGGAACAGAAATAAAAGAAAATTGTTCCCTTCTTGCAGGAATGCTTCCTCCTAGTCTGGCAATCTTTTAGTGGTTTCTAAGTTGGAACAACTCTGTAGAATTTCTCTGGCTGTCAAATCTTTCTTGCCATTACCTCTGAGGTTTGGCAGCCTGTTTGTGCTTTAGAAAGGAACAATCTCCATTTTCTCTGAAAGGAAAATGTATTAGAGCCAAGCAGGCAGGATAAGGCTAAAGTCTTGTTTTAAACCTCTCGTACTTCTGAGAACCTGGGAATCAAGCTGTGCCTAGTATCCTTTTAACTCTATTCAGTCTAGCATATATGAAACTTACTTGACTTCATTTCTGTGTTAAATAGAAATTATTATCTCCAATTGTTATCTCTATTCCTCCTACTCATTCCTGGGCAGGTGGGAAGACAATCAGACTCCTACAGACACCTCACACAGGTGTGAGTAATAAGGAAAGATGAATCAGGGCTTTTGGCCTGCATTTGTTTACATTTTTTCTTCTTTGATTAATTTGTGGTAGTAAAGTTTTGAGTTTTTTTCTCTTTATTTTTGTATAAATTATCTCAGGAGTAGTTCTGCTTAATGTCCAGTTGCTTAAAAAAGAAAAAATTAAAATGAGATTTAAACTTTTTATAAGAAAGTTCAGATACTTTGTGAAACTGGACCAGTTTCAAACAATGAATGATAACACAGCCCAGTCTTTAAAACTGTAATTTGCTCCAGTTTGATTCAACATGATCCGCAAAGCTTGTTTTTCTTTACCTAGAGGTACCTCTCAGAAAGCTTTTTAGGTAAGGAGCACTGGTAAGTAGCACTAGCACAGAAAGATTGAAATTGGGATGTCCATATTGTGGGAGAGATGTCTATTTTTTATAGGATGCCTTTTGCATCTTCAAAGTATACAGGCAGATGATATAAAAACTTGTAAAGATTGTTATGCTGTCCCTGTGCCATGGCAAGATGGATTTGGATGTGCTGGCAATTATCAATGCAAAGCTCTCTTGCTTTAATCCAGTAGATAAAGCGAAGTCGCCAGGGGTTGATCCCAAGCAGCTGGCTGCAGAGCTCCAAAAGGTTTCTCTACAGCAGTCGCCTCTGGTTGCTTCTTCAGGAGTGGAAAAGGGATCTCATGTCCACTCTGGAACCACTTCTGCCACCTCCAGTGCTGTTCCTAGCCCTGGTCAGCCTGGTTCTCCCTCAGTGAGCAAAAAGCGGCACAGCAGCAAGGTAAGAAACTTCCAAGTTATGGAGCAAGAACATTTTGATGACAGGAAGAAACTGCCTGTTTACCTTCCTTAGTGTAGGAAGAAGTCACAGCACATCTTGGCAAACCCATTTCCTGGATAACGATGGGTATTACTGTTAAGATATTGAATTTGGACACAAGGAAAGATTATGTGGTTTATCCAAGATCATAAGAGATTGGTTCCTCTCTGAAAATATTTTTTTGAACTTAATATTATTGTTTAAACAAAATAACTGCCCTTTCCAGCCTTTGTTGCTCTTGCTTTTTAAGTGCATCCTACATGATGGTGAGGTACTATTTCCACTAAAGAAGCTGATAGTACTAAGACCATAATTTCCCTCTCTGTACTAAACTGCTGCTTAAAGTGCTGCAAGTTATGAATAATCATAGCAATAGTAAGTAAGTCTCTGAAAGCCTGGGAAAGATTGAAAACAGAATTTACCATTAAAATGTGTTTTGTCAATAGCTAATTCCTGTGAACTTGCCGAGCATAATTTCTCCTTTTCTTTGCTACATCCTGTCCATTCCTCAGCTGAAGTTCTTTCTCCTTGTGCATCTACAAACCTGAAAAGGGAAGAGTGGGAATTTAGTAGCATTTTTTCACAGTTGAAACTGAGAACTAGAACATAAAGTCATCTGTGACATTTTTGCATTTTGTGTCAAAAAAGTCAAGACCTGAAGTGAAAATCCATGCTGTGAAGACTGCATTTGCTGAAGCAGTTCTCAAGAGTGCTGCTTGCTATCCTGAATATCCAGCTTCTCACGTGCTTAACAATGCTTCACATTGCAAACAAAGTGCTTCCTAAACATTTATTACTCTGCACCTTTATTCCTTTTTGGGACTGTCAGGTTCCTACTGCATTATAGTTATGTTTGTATTTTTGTGCTGTTGGAACTATGCCTGTGAAGTGAACAGATGAGTTAGGTACTGCAGAAACCAGAACCAGCAAATGATGGCTGCTCATTTCAGACAGCTCTTTGATATGCCAACATAACTTTCATGTGAGAGGAAACAAAAAAATCATTTTCATCCAGCAATTTAGTACAAACTGGGAAGATATTTATTGATCAGTTTAGTTTGGATAGTAATTCTGTCTTGCCACAATGCCCATAAACTTTCTACAAACTAATTCAGGTCTGTGATGCACAAGTTAAATCCATATGCCAATATTTACTGGGCCTAACTTCAGGGATCTGGCAGAATTGCTTAATCCGTAGGTCAATAGTTAGATTCACTACAGCATACTCTGGATATTTTATACATTTACATATGAACTAGTTTGCCATGTGCATGATTTTTGCCACTGAGAATAATACGTTTCTGAAGTGCAATTCATGACACTGGGTGAAACCTGCCATCACAGTGCAGGCACTGCATGCAGAGAGCAGGCTCTTAGTGCACATGCCACCATCTACACTGAAACCCCTTTCATTTGGTGAGATGAATCACACTCCTGAATTCACAGTGTATGGAGATCCATAAATCCTTGCTGTGCAGTGTATTCTGGAGAGGTGCCCCTCTCTGTCCACATGAGGAGACTGGGTTCCCAGCTTTGGCACTCTACCAGGTCACCTAAAGTTAGATGCGTAAGTTTAATTTCCTGCTTCACAAAGGGTTTAGGATTCTTTTGTGAAAATTCAGCCGGAGGCTTATAAAGATGAAACAAAAAATTATTAGAACTAATGCCTTTATGTAGGAGATGCAGAAGTCAGGCCTAGTCAGGTAAATATTTAAAACACTCTTTGCTTATTTCTGAAAATCATGTTGAGAGGCATTTCTTTCATAACAAGCATAGCTCTTGTTGACTTATATACTTTCTGTTCGTTGACTGCAGGCCAAGTTTATAATGGTGTTGAGCTCTGTTAGAAGAGAAAGCTCATCCTTTCTGGAGCTGCTGTTTGCCTTGGGCTGACAGCATTTCTAGGCAGGCTGCAGCCCTGCCAAAGTATCATGACAGACTAAATATCTGAACTGCCTAGATCTTGTTTTTGCAACTGTTTTTATTTTTAGCAAGTATATTTTTTAAGCTCTTTGTATAGAATATACACTCTAGAAATGTTGTAGTAGTCTCTGTTATATTCTGCAGTGCTAATTTTCTTATATTTAAGGTTACTACAGGAAGTGATAGTGCATAGCATCAAAGCCTGGCATTAACAAGTTTCACCTCATGGTCATGACAACCTGCTTGAGCAGGTGTGATGGCATTACAAAGCACCATCTCTTACACAGGGTGTGTGAGTGCATGCAGGGAGTATCAAAAGAAATTAGATTAGCCATCACACAGCTTTGGAAGCCTTGAGCTGACAATATCTTGTGCAGACCTGTTTCTTTTGTAGTGTAAACACGATCATTCTGTGGTGCGGATTACATCCAGGATATAATTGACCTATAGAAACATTTATTATGAAGAATGGACTGCTTTTTTTCTAAATCCTCAAATCCTTTAGCTCCTAAAAAAATCAAATGTGAAATACTTTTCCCTCTTTACAAATGAATCCACACTGAGGCTGTGATAAAGAAAGGTACTTATTTGTATCTCTGCCTCTCCATACAGAACCAGCTTCAAAGTTGGCCCAGCTCTGAGCTGGGGGTTAGACCAGATGGCCTTGAGAGGTCTCTTTCAGCCTAAATTATTCATGTTTCTTTAAAATATATGGGTAATTCTTCCTGATCACTTTTAGATCTGCTGACATCAGAGAAAATATTTAATATATTGAATCACAGTCTTGTAAATGATACAGAGATTCAACAATGATATAGAAATATAAAATCCACATTTAGTTTTACAGACTCCACTTTACAAACTCCACCTTAACCACCTTTGGAAGTCTCAATACAAATTCATCATCCCCATTCCCTTCTCTATGGACTCCTCCTACATTATCCATACTAATATGTTCCGTATTACATGACATTCGGAGTGAACAAACTCATTATTCTTGCTATTCCAACTTGTGAAAAATGAGAGCATTTAGACTATGTGGCAGTGATTTTGTAGCCACAGCACAGCTAGCTCCATGTCATTTTTGGTGTTGTCAGTATTGTCAGTGCTAGTACAGCCTGAGGTCAGAACTATTAAATATAATAAAATCCATTTGTAGAGGTAAAGTATGAGAAATATAATCCATTTATGCCCTACTTTGAAAGATTGCATGATGCTCAGGTAGCTCCGTGTCTTTGGCAAAAGGAGTGAAATTCACTCTCTGAATAGTCTGTCAAGGACCTAACAAGTTTTAGGAGTACTTTGTCAACCTAAAATTTCATTTCAGATTCAGAGCATTTCATAGATTATTGATGACTTATTTTAGCTGTTGAATGGATTAAACGTTTTTAAAAGCATTGTAAGTTACCAAAAAAAGCTGATTATAAATTTTTTTTATGAGAATTATTTTTCGGATGCAAATGCATTTACAGAAAAATCAAGTTTGGTTTGGTTTTGCGTTTTTTTTTTTTTTTGGTAAACCTTGTGCTCATAAAGAAACACATCTGGAAGACAAGGTAAAGCAGTAAACCAAACAAGAATAAAGCAACACAAGACAGTGAATATGTGAATATAACAGGCAGATTTGGGCTAGTTTTCTCCTGTGTTTTCATTCTGATAGTGTTTAGGTGGGATTTTTCTGTATAGTTTTGGTCTGCAGATCTGACTGAGAGGATATTTCTTCAATACAAACCTACAAATGGTAGTGCATCACTTTACCTTCTTGCTGTGGTGCAGGAGATGTGGGCACTTCATTGGCCGAATTTAAAGCAGTTGATGTCCAACAGCCTAAGAAAGCCTCTAAGGGTTTTCTTGGAGTGTAGGGCAGCACAAAAGAGGCAGATGGGTTTTACTCTTCTCAGAAAGTGATAGAAATACAAATTACATGGAACAATGTCAGACAGCCACTCACATCTGGAGGAATAGAAAAAGATGGCTTCCAGACCAGTCTCCAGAGAACAGTAAGTTTGTCCTTGTTTGCATC
>VWZT01010373.1:66292-76587 GCA_013397055.1 Pachycephala philippinensis | reverse complement strand
TGGCAAAACCCCAAATCCTCCTTGGAACCCCTGGAGTAATTTGGGGTTCATCTCCCAATGGCAAAACCCCAAATCTTCCTCGGATCCCCAATTCCACCTCATCCGTGACCTCCTGAGAGGTGGCATCAACCCATGGGGACATCCACATCAGCACCAGGGGTGAAATATTCGGGATAACCAATCCCAGCACTGCAGAGGAGATCCTAAAATTGCCAAATAACCCAAATTTATGTCTCCTTTTCCTGCCATGACCAAAAACCTTGGGAATCTTCTGGGTCCCATCCCAACACTTTTTTTTGAGGGGGGCGGATCCAAAGCTACTAGAGAAGAAACATTTGGAGGTGGAAGTGATGGTGAAACCGTGGAATTTTGGATCCAAAGCTACTTGAGAAACTGGGAGAAACATCTGGAGGTGGGAGTGATGGTGAAACCATGGAATTTTGGATCCAAAGCTACGTGAGAAACCGGGAGAAACATCTGGAGATGGAAGTGATGGTGAAACCATGGAATCGTGGAATTTTGGATACAAAGCTTCTTGAGAAGCCGGGAGAAACATCTGGAGGTGGAAGTGATGGTGAAATCATGGAACTTTGGATCCAAAGCTTCTTGAGAAACCGGGAGAAACATCTGGAGGTGGAAATGATGAAACCATAAAATCATGGAATGGTTTGGGTTGGAAGGAACCTCTGAAGGTTGGGTTGGGTTGGAAGGAACTTCAGGGGATGGGAGAAGTTCCAGGAGTGGAGATGACGCTGATCCCGCAGCAAAGGTGTCAAAGCTCATTTCCTGCTGGATCTCCCTTTGGGATTTCCGGGAAGGAGGAGGGTGGGAAAGCCCCCACAGCACCGGGTGCACCTCCGGGAGGGATCTTGGATGAGTTCCTCATCCACCTTTCCATGAGGAGACTCAGCCAAGGGGAAAGGGACCCAATCGATGGGTTGTGACATCATGGAATCATGGAATGGTTTGGGTTGGAAGAGACCATAAAGACCATCCAGGGACACCTTCCACTATCCCAGCTCGCTCCAAACCCCATCCTACTCCACCTGGAAAACTTCCACGGATCAAAGACGGGCACAGAAGCCACCGGGCCGCGCTTCCTCACTTACCTTTGGTGTCATTCACCGGATCCATGTGCCGGTAAATGTATCCTTCTAGGTAGGAATGGAATTTGGGAGTGGGTGGGAAAAAGGCCAAACAAATGGCCATGAGCTCCCAGCCGCGGGCCAGGCTCTCGTAACGGAAGTTCTCGGTGGTCTGCCGGCACAGCTGGATGTAGAGCTCGTCTCGCAGCCCCTGCATGCTCCAACCTTTGGTGGCGATCTCCAAGGCCACGTTGAGCTGGTCCGTCTTGGCCCGCCGGTCGCCCATGTACATCTGGATGAGCTTGAAGATCTCGCACGCCTCCTTCTTGACGTTGCGGTCGTTGGTCATGATCATGGGTTTCTTGATGGATTCGCTGCTCCAGGCCAGCATGTTGGCGATGGAGACCTTCCGTCGGAAGAGCCCTTGGGTGTGCTTGTTGAAGTGCTTGGAGGCCCAGTTCTCAATGTCCGTCTCCGAGGAGGGCTTGCGCAGGTTGAAGGTGGGGAAGACGCAGCTGGCGCTCGGCATCATGTTCCGCGTCTGCCGGCTGCTCTCGAACTGGGCGCAGGCACCGAGGTCCTCGGACTGGGGGACAACAGACGGACAGGTCAGGGGTGCTGGTGGGATGGGAGTGCTGATCGATTGATCAATTAATCAGTCAATCAATCAACCAACCAAGAAACCAACAGATCAAAAAACGAACAGACCAACCGACCAAGAAACCAATGAACCAACCAAGCAACAAAGCAATCAACTAACAAACCAACCAATGAAACAACCAGCCAGTAAATCAATCAATCAATCAATCAATCAATCAATCAATCAATCAATCAATCAATCAATCAATCAATCAATCAATCAATCAATCAGCAAACTGCTCAATCAACAAAGCAATCAACCAACAAACCAACCAATGAAACAACCAGCCAGTTAATCAATCAGTCAATCAACCAAGCAACAAACCAATCAACAAACTAACCAACCGACCAACCAACTAACCAATGAAACAACCAGCCAGTAAACCAATTAATCAACCAAGCAAGCAACCAACCAACAAATCAATCAATCAATCAATCAGCCAATCAACCAATCAAGAAACCAACAGATAAACAAACCAACCAACCAATAAACCAATGAACCAACCANACCAGCCAGTAAACCAACCAACCAATAAACCAAAAAATTGATCAATCAACCAAGCAAGCAACCAACCAACAAATCAATCAATCAATCAATGAACCTAACAAGAAACCAACGGATAAACAAACCAACCAACCAATAAACCAATGAACCAACCGAGCAACAAACTGCTCAATCAACAAAGCCATCAATCAACAAACCAACCAATGAAACAACCAGCCAGTAAATTAATCAATCAAGCAAGCAAGCAATCAAGCAGCAAACTGATCAATCAACAAAGCAATCAACCAACAAACCAACCAATGAAACAAACAGCCAGTAAATCAATCAATCAACCAATTAAGCAACAAAGCAATCAACCAACAAACCAACCAATGAAACAACCAGCCAGTAAATCAATCAATCAATCAATCAACCAACCAGCAAACTGATCAATCAACAAACCAACAAATGGATCAATCAACCAAGCAACCAACCAATGAACCAACCAACCAATCAATCAACCAACCAATCATCCAACCAATAATTTAACCAACAAACTGATCAATCAACCACTCAACCAACTGACCAGTGGAGAAACCAACAGACAAACCAACCAACCAATGAATTGATCCAACAAACCAATCAATCAATCAATCAACCAATCAATGAACCAACTGACCAGCCAATAAGCCAATGAACCAATGAATCAACAAACCAATCAACCAACCAACGAACCACTGAACCAACCAATCAATGACCCAACAAACCAATCAATCAACCAGCCAATGAACCGACTGTCCAGCCAACAAACCAATCAACCAATCAACCAATCAACCAACAGATCACTAAATCAATCAATCAATCAATAAACCAACCAACCAACCATTGCAGCATTCAGAGGTCTTCCCATAAACCACATCCTCTCCAAGGAGCTTCTCCTCAATCCGATCACAGCCAAGCGGAGCCGACCCGGTGCCAGCAGCCAAGGTGGGCAGTGGCACCGATTGGCATCGGGAGGGAGGGGACCAGAGGGGACAAGTGACACACTGGACTCTCTTCACATTTGGTCAATGGAGTCATGGCCAGAAGAAGCTGGTGGCAACGTGGGGGAAACAAAGGGCTAGCGGCTTTGGGCTCCACCCATCCTTTGGGGACACACCCACCTGTACCAGCCCCCCAGGAAACCCCCTCTGCCCAAAATCACCTCCAAGGGTGGTTCTCCAGCGGCAGCAGGAGGAGGCTGGTGGCTCCTCCAAGCCATGAGCAGTGTGGATGGTCCTTCTGCACATCCCAAGGGACAGGAGATGCCCAGGATTTAACCTGGACCTCTGCGGAGCATCCAGCTGGGAAGGATCCAGAGGACCCCTGAGGACCAGTAACCTCCTCCTACTGGAACCAGCACAGCTTGGGGATGTCACCCCAGGAGGTGGAGCAGGGACACCTCAGCATGGAGGAAGCAAACAAGGACAACTGGGATGGACAATTCCACGGTCCTGCAGCCAGCCAAGGTGGCTTCATCATCTCTTCTGCAACATCCAGGCCAGCATCACCCGGGTTTGGTGGCCCTGGGGACATGACCCGTGGCAGGGAAGGACATTCCACACCATCCAGAGACTACACCGCTGTCCCCAACATGTGGAGGAACCATGATGGTGGCCCCCAGGAGGGTCCATGGGCAGGGTGACTCCAGTGGTGCCACGGACTCAGGGTTGGGCTTTCGATGAAGAACGGAAGAAAAGCAGAAAGTGAAAAGACCCAGGAGGTGGAAAATCCAGGAGGGGATGAGGAAACCACCCAAAGAGCCACCAGAGCTGCTGGCAGGTGACTGAGCTTCTACTTCTTCAAACAAGTCAAGCTTCTTGTCTCTTCAACAACTCGTCCTGTTCCGATGTCGAGATCTCTTTCCATCGACGTCGCTCCGCTCCCGTTTTGACCGCGGTGACGATGGCAGGGACACAGGATGGGGACACGGAGCTTCACCCCTCAAGGGACCTGGCCCTGCTGTCACTGCAGAGGTCACTCACCCCAAAGGTCCTTCTGTGACCTCCAACCTGCTGGTCAGCTGAAGGCTCCCGGGTGGAAGGAGATGCAGGAGATGCTCGAAGGTGTCACTTGACAGCTGTTGGGGAAGTGGCTCTTCCAAAAACTGGTCCATGGGCTGGACCGGAGCCGTGTTGTGCACCAAGAACACCCAGGGGGAAGGAAAGGACCACGTTGGTTGGGGACATCAACCTTCTCCAGCCAAGGACAGCGTGGTCAGGCCAGGGAGTGACACCATAAGTGAAATGTGATGGATCCCCTGCTGCCAGAGCCAATAGGAAATTAACTTCAGCTCTAATTAGCCCTAATTAGCACCCAAATGAACTTGGGGGATGCCCTGGCCTACAAGAAGGGGATAAACCATCGGGTGTCAATGGGAAATGGCCGTGACCTCCTGCCTGTCCCATGGGGTGATCACTGTGTCACCTCAGGAATTAGGGAATCCTCACGGGAGAAGGTCTTGGAGCCGCATGGATGGGGCTTGGATACACCTCAACGTGGGGACACTCCATCGGTGACAACCACAGCCATGACCATGGAATGTTTGGGTTGGAAGGGACCTCCAAGATCATCCTGTTCCATCCTTCCACTGTCCCAGGTTGCTCCAAACCCTGTCCAACCTGGCCTTGGACATTTCCAGGGATGGGGCAGCCGCAGTTTCTCTGGGAAACTGGTGCCAGTGTCCCACCACCTTGGTGTCCCTGAGCTCGAGGATAACAGATCAAGGCCACAGAAAACTCCAGGGAGTGGAGAAGATTCCCACCACATCCCAAGCTCCACGCAGAAGGTGTAGGATCATTAACAATGGCAGCTTTCCCTCCTGGCATGAAGATCCAAAGGGGATCTGGAGTTCTCCAGTTTTGGGTTTGGACCTCCTCGTGCAGCACCGAGTCTTTGGGGACAACTGCGCCTCGGGAATTTTGTTCCGCTGCCTTTGGATGCGACGCTCTGCCCATTTCCTTCCACGTTCCCATGGGCAAAAAAGGCATTTTTTGATTTGATTTGATTTGATTTGATTTGATGTTTCCCAGGTCCACGTGCAGGGGTCTTGGTGACACCAAGTTCCATCTTCCAGGCAGTTTTCCAAGTGGGATTTATCCCCACATGTGGCATCATCACCCGTTTTTTAAAAGCCCCGATAGCCTTTCCCTGCTTTTCCCAGCCTTTTCCAGCCTTTCCCTGGACTGATGGATGACATCCAGAAGCTGATGGAGGACATCCAAAAACCAGGGAAACATCTGACAGGCTGGAATCTGGGCACCAGCTCCAGCAATTCCAGGTCAGAGCCCCAAGGGCTCCTCTGGAATGGGAATTTGGGGCAGAAGTGATCTCCAGGACCAGGACAGCTCAGTTCTGGGGAGGGAACAGGCAGCTCACAACCGTGGGAAGAAAATCTTGGAAAACTGATGGCTCTTTCATCCCAGGGTTTTGAGGGACCACCCTGCTAAGGACCAGCTTCTCTGAGGGACCACCTTGCCAAGGACCAACTTCTTTGAGGGATCAACCAGGGATGGGCACTCAGGAATCCCCTGGGAACTGGCTGGATCCAGGATCTGCCCCCCACCAAGGCAGGAGAAGCCACAGCACAGAGCTGAGGCTGCCATGGCACCGAAGTGCCCAATCCTGGTGTGGGATCATCCCGGGGATCTACACTGGAAGAGGAGAAGCTTTAACCAGGATTGACCTCAGGGGGCACAGGAGAAGCCCCCCAAAACCAAGAACATTCCCGAGGGCGTTACCTGAGATGGATGCAGGTAGGGCTCGGGGGAGGCCAGGTTGGTCTGGACAGAGACGCTCTTCTCCAGCAGGATCTGGGGGAAACCCAACTTCTCGAAGGTGTTCCTCTTCCAGTGCTTGTTCTCCTGCTGCGCCAACGCCTCGTCCTCGCTGAAGGCTCGCACCACCGGGCCCGGCATGGGCAGCGGCAGGGCGCCGTCGCTCTCGTAGCCCGAACCGTCCTTTTGGGAATCCCAGCTGCTCCGTTGCTTCATGTGGTAGTGGGCCTGCTGCGCTTCCCAAGCCAGGCGCGCCTGCGCCAGGAAAGGCTCCGGGAATCCCCGCGCCGCCTCCGCCTCGGCCGCTTTGCTCTCCGTCCGGTTCATCGGCGACCTGTTGGCTCCCGGCGTGGCTCGTTCCTCCCCCAGCTCGCCCAAAACCTCCCGCTCCCCCGAGCCGTCCGTGGAGGAGGCGTTGGGGTCGTGGGTCACCGAAGGCTTCCGGCTTTTCCTCTTCCTGGTGGAGGGCGAGTAACCGGTGGAGGACAAGGTGTCCTGCTGGCTGGACCACGACATGGAGTCCTCGCCCTGGGCCACCTGGGCCCCCGTCGGGCCGGGGCAGAAGTCGGGTCCCTCCATGCTGCTGTAATCGCCCGATTTGATCTCCAGGCGTTGATCCCGCACCAGGCAGGGGCTGTGCTGCAGCGAGTAGGAGCCGCCGATGGGATTGGGGGAATATTTGTGCCTCAAGCCCGTCTTCATTTTAGGGCTGGAGCCCGACTGCTCCACGTAGACCAACTGCCTGACGTATTCCTTGCCGGCGGGGCTGTACTCCAGGCTCATGAAGCGGTCGGGACACTTCTGCTTGGTGAGCACCAACTGCTGGTAGGGCGAGTTGGAGCCTTGCTTGGGCGACTGAAGGAAAGGGTGAGGCTTGCGGATGGGCGATTTCTGCGGCGATCCGGCCTTGTAGCTCCCGCTGGCTTCGTACTGCATGTCCACGGGGGGCTCGTCGTAGATGGGAGCCTGGTATTCCATGGGGGGCTCCTCGTAGAGCGGGGGCTCGTAGGCGTAGCGCGGCGACGAGGGCTGGGATTCGCTGGAATGTTTGCGGTGCTGCGCCTGGAGCGGCGAGCAGAAGGAATCGCCCCGGCCCAGCAGCGGCGAGCAGCTGCCCACGTGCTCAGCCCTCTTCAGGAAAGGCGACTGCTTCCTCTCCGGGAAAAACACGGAGTTGTCGGCGTCCGAGGAGAAGGTTTGGAGGTTGGGCGATTGTTGGCCGCCCGAGGGCCGGCGGGAGCGGGAGCCCGGTTGGTTTTCCGGGGCGTAGCCGTTGCCTTGGTGCAGGAGGAAGCTGGGCTCCCGATCCGTCACCTTGATCAGCATCCGCTCCTTGGTGCCGGCGTTCCATCGGAGGGATGAGGTCCTGCGGGGAGAGAAACGTCACAGCGGGGTCAGAATTCCACCCCAAAACCTCCCAAACCACCGCGGAGCCCGGAGGATGGAGATTCCCAAGCAGCCCAAGAGCGGAGGGATGGAGATGTGAGGGATTGGGTGGGATTGGATATTGGATAAGGTAGGGAGGGGCAGGATAAAAGGGAACGGCTTCCCACTGCCAGAGGGCAGCGTTGGACGGGACAATGGGAAGGAATTCTTGGCTGGGAGGGGGGTGAGGGGCTGGGATGGCATTCCCAGAGAATTGAAATTGAAATTGAAATTGAAATTAAAGTTGAAATTGAAATTGAAATTGAAATTGAAATTGAAATTCCCAGCCATCCAAATGTCTGCCCCATCCCTGGAAGTGTCCGAGGCCAGGCTGGATGGGGGGCTTGGAGCAACCTGGGATAGTGGAAGGTGTCCCTACTTATGGGATTGGATCTTGGGAAGAAATTCTCCCACGAGGAATTCTTCCCTGGCACGGTGGATTTTTCATCTGCTCTCTCCCTGTTCCAAGTCCTTGGGAAAGGCCATCCGGGCAGGGGACGCTCAGGAGGAAGAACAAAGATGGATTTTACGGAGCTGCCCGGCTCACAGGAGGGATCCGAGCTGGAATTGGCTGTTCCCAAGGCACGGCGAGGCACATCCTGTCACCAATCCCACGCTGGAACAGAAGATGCCGGAGGCACCGTCTGCTCTCCCAGTTCATCCCTCTCCAGTTCTCATTTATTCCCAGCCATTTGTCCCTTCTGTCCTCCAGGAAAAGGTGGAGGGAGTTCAATCACGGAGTTCTGAGGGGAAAATTCCCACAGAAAGCCACGAACAATTCCCTGCAGGAGGCTTCACAGTCTTTCAGGACTGTGCTCCTCCTTTATCCATGACTTTGTCCTCGCTCCAAGGGATTCGGGAATAATTTATTCCTTCCTTTTCCACCTTTGGAGCTCCTGGGGACTTGAACCTCCTGCTGTCGAAAACCTGGATGAGTTTGGTTTGATGGATCCCAACCCCTCACAGAGCCCTTCCAGACCCTCAAAATTCCCTCCGCAACCCCAAAATCATGGATTCGTGGAACGGTTTGGGTTGGAAGAGACCTTAAATCTCATCCAGTTCCACCTCCTGCCATGAGCAGGGACACCTCCCACTATCCCAGGTTTCTCCCAGCCCCTTCCAACCTTGCTCTGCTCCTGAAAAATCGGCTTTTCCTGCTCAAACCACGCACAAAGATCTTGGATCTCTCCCTGTTTCTTTCTGTGAGTCTTTAATCCTCGTTATTACCCCATTTTTTATCTACAGACCCCCAAATTTTTGAGGAAATAAGAGCCTGAGAGGATTCCCAGCAGATCCAGGCAGCACGTCCCACCCGGAGCCGCTCGTGCCGGGAATTCTGCCGGCGGCACCGGCTGCCTTTGGGTTCCTTCACCATCTGCAAACAACGTTCCCGACCCTTGGGAGATGGTTTTGGAAGCCATGGAGTGATGGATCTGCCTGGAGCCAAGGTCTGCTCCTGAGCCACGTCCTCTCTGCTTCCTGATTCTCCTTTTCCCACTTTTTTTATTGCCCACAGACCAGAAATTCCAACTTTATCCGTGTCCAAGGGGGAAAAGCTTCGTGGATCCAGCTCTGGGATCCAAGATCAGAAGGGTGTGGAGCTGCTGGAGCAAGTCCAAAGGAGGTCATGGAGATGCTCCGAGGTTTGGAGAAAGGCTGGGAGAGCTGGGAATGTCCAGCCTGGAGAAGAGAAGGCTCCAGGGAGACCTCAGAGCCCCTTCCAGCGCCTAAAGGGGCTCCAGGAGAGCTGGAGAGGGATTTTGGATAAGGGATGGAGGCACAGGACACAGGGAATTGTTTCCCACTGCCAGAGGGTGGGGTTAGGTGGGATATTGGGAAGTAATTCCTCCCTGGGAGGGTGGAGAGGGGCTGGAATGGAATTCCCAGAGAATCTGTGGCTGCCCCTGGATCCCTGGAAGTGTCCAAGGTCAGGTTGGATGGAGCTTGGAGCAACCTGGGATAGGAGGAAGTGTCCCTGCCCATGGAAAAGGGTTGGAATGAGACTGGGTCTGGAAGTCCCCTGCAGAAATCCACATTTCCACTCGTTCCCCACCCCCACCCGCACACAAATCCCTCCCAAATCCAGGTGTTTTAACTCAAACCAGGTGAAACGGCCGCTTAATTCCCAGCTTTGCAGCCGGCATTAATATTCCAGCCCCCAGCATCTGGCAGCAGCAGATCCGAATAAAAAATCCCCAACGGAGCAGCGGCGCTGCCGTCAAATCACCTCGTCCGGGCCGAGCTTTCAATCCAAATATTAAGTAACAGGAAACAATATTCCTGAAAGCTCCATCGTGCTGCCCCGGATTACGGCTAAACCCCCCAAAAAAAGCTTCGCCGTGGAATAAACGGAATTTTCTGCCCGCAAAAGGAATCCCAAAAAGGCCCTTTTTGTGCTTAAATCGCTCCAAGAAATTCAAGGGATGCTGAGCCCCGGCCGCCCTCCTGGCATGGGGCATCCGGCAGAAATTCCAAGTATTCCTGTTATTTCTGGCTTGGCACCGGGTTCTCCCTGCTGTTTTCTCCGCGTGAGGAAGATTTTACCCACTCCGTACATTTCCATGGCAAACCGCTTCCCAAATCCCTCTAAATCTCCGATCAGAGAAATCGATTTCTTTGGGAATTTGCAAAATTTCCAGATAATTTCCATCTTTTTTTTTGAGCAGGATTTTTCCGTGTTCTCTTAAATCTCCTTTCCTGCTCCAACGCCTCCTCCTCGATCTTCTTCCAACCTTTGGGAAGTCAACGATGGAGGGGAGAGGAGAAATCTCCGGGTTCCCTCATCCAGGAATTCTTTTGATTCCAGTTGTTTTTTCCTGGAGGGACACAGCCACCCCCACCCCACAT
>VWZT01010373.1:36402-66244 GCA_013397055.1 Pachycephala philippinensis | reverse complement strand
AAAATACCTTAAAAACCCATTAAAACAACCCAAAATGATGGATTTTTACATTCCTGACACTTTTAACGGAGTCGAGGGGCAGCTCCACTCCATCGAGGTGGGACTAAGGGAATAAATCGCAGCCGGGTTTAAGTGGAATTATTTTAACAGCATTTTCCTGGTTTTTAATGGAATGACGCGGCGACGCTTCTCCGAAGGAGGTTGAAAAACAAGAATATTCCCAAAACCGACCCAAACCACGCGTTTTTCCAAGATTTCTTCCCCTGCCCCGGTGTTGTTTAGACTTCGCAGGTGAAGATTAAAATTTCGAGCCGGGATTAAGTGGATTTTCCCCTCCCTGGGGAAAGGGGGAAAAAGCCCTGATTCAAATGATTAATTCAAATTAATCGGGAACGCATCGGGATTTGCCAGCACGGAAAAAGCGAAGGATCCCTGAGCACCCCCCCACCATCCCAAATTCCCCTTGTGCCATCCCAAATTCCCACCGTGCCCTCGCTCTTCCTCACCTTCCTCCCCCGGCCACGGGATTTGGGAGCATCTTCTCCCTCCACCTTTCCACCTGAGTTTAAAATCCCCTTTTCCGGGGCTAAACTGGGATGGGAATGAGGGAAGCAGCCCGGCCCCCCTTCCCTCCCAGCTGGGCACCGCCAGCACAGCCTGCTCCGAGCGCATCCCGCTGGGAATTTCGGGGTCAGGGATGAGCCGGCGGCGGAAAAACCTCCCTGTGCCTGGCACCGTGCCCGGCGCCGCTCCGGCAGCGCAAATTTCTCCGTGAAAAACGCAGGGAAAGGTGAGCAGGCAGAGCTTGAAGACATCCAGGCTTCTACCTGAAGCTTCCCGTGATCCATCCAAAATTTTCCAGCTGGGAAAATGTCCTTAGGACAGAAATCCAGCCGCTACAATCGTGGAAAAACTCCTATTTTGTGCTGATTTGTAATTAAATTAAGCCATAGGAAAACAGGATAAAATCCTAAAATCCTCCGTCCTTAAGGTTTTGCTGCTTTTCATCTGCAAGTAATGCTGTTCCCAAAAATTCACATGGAATTCTATGGAATTCTGTGAATATAAATATCCCAGGGCTCCGACTGCACCTGGAATTTTAAATTCGTGATCAAGCGCTCGTTTCTCAGCTTTTGTGGGGATTTGGGGTTCTCACAACCCCACCACGGCCTCTCCAACCCTTCCTCCACACTTCCAATCCCTCTTCCCATTTTTAGGAGCCCAGAAGTGTCACTTCCTCCTTGGAATTCATTTTTTTTAGGAAGCTTTTTGGATTGGCTGAAGCCGATCCCTAGAAAAACCAGAATGAGTGAGGTGAAATCTGGAATTTGGGCAATAAAATGGATATTTGGGAAGAAGGTGAGTTCTTTCACACTTCCAATCCCTCATCCCATTTTTAGGAGCCTGGAAGCGTCACTTCCTCCTCGGAATTAATTTTTTTAGGAAGCTTTTTGGATTCGTTGAAGCTAATTCCTAGAAAAACGAGAACGGGTGAGGTGAAATCTGGAATTTAGGGAATAAAGTGGATATTTGGGAAGAAGGTTTTATTATTGGGATCAGGAGGAGATGGATTCTTCTGTATTCATGGACATCCCATTGCGCTGGGACAACGAAGTCCCGGCAGCTCCAGATGGGAGCTCCAAAACCCTCCAACCTTTTCCCAGGATAATCCAGCTTTTTGTCCATGGAGGAACCCTGGAAGAGCATTCCCACCACTGGGATGAGATCCCAAATCCCTTTGTCTCCTGCTGAACACCACAAGGATGATTTCATGGATACAACACAATCCATGGGATATCCGGAGGGGGAAAATCCAGTTTGGTTTTTCTGGGGGAAGTTTGGAGTGATGGGAATGCTGAATCCCAACTTTCAGCCAATCCCCGTTGACATCAAAGCTTGGTTTAAAAGATGTCCAAGATCTGAAGCTCCTCCGCACACAATCCCATTCTCCAACTAAAATATTCCCAAAGGATCATACCCATCAAAATACCATTAAAAAAAAAAATTCCTATTATTTTTCCAACAGGAGAAGGTGCAACTCTCAAGGATTATCCAATTCCTGTCTCCGGATGGCGCAATGGGATCACTTTCAGCCCTCAGCACCGGATCTCTCCATGAAACATCTCCCAGGTTCTGCTGCTCCAGAGGCATCGGCTCTAATTAACATCCATGGAAGCTAATCAAGACAAGAAGGAGGTAATGACCCATCCCATTCCCACTTTTTTTAGGAGAAGCAGGGCCGGGAAGATGAATTTTTGCCGTTTTCCGGCAGCTGTTTGAACATCGCGCGGTGGGACGGTCAGGTCGGGACGTCGAATCCATAACCAAAGGATTTTATGGGATGTAGACGATGAGGAAACACCAAAACGAACTCCGATGAAGGTGAAATCTGGAATTTACAACTTGACCTTGCTGAAGGTCACCCTGGAGTGGACATTCCCCAGACCACACCACCCACTTCTTGAGGTCCTCTTGGTTTGGGACATCCATGATGGCCAGGGGGTCTCCGGTGAGCCCCAATCCCATCAGGAACCCACCAGGAGGAAGAAGAAGACCAACACAACCCATCCTGAGGACACGGATGCCCACGGGGACGCCACATTCCCGGGAGCCCATCGGGTCTGCTCATCCTAATGAAAGCAATCTCCCAAAATAGCCTCTTTTCCTGAAACCCAAATGTCACCGAAAACAAGAGGAGATCTTTCCAGATTGGAGAGGGAGGAGTTGGAACGCTGGGAAAGGAGCACAGAAGAGTCTCTATCGTTCTGAGGAATCAGCTGGGAAGTACAAAGAGACCAGGAGTGACATTTCCCGAAATAGCCGATCAATAGGGAATCTGCTCCCGCTGGCTCCGCGAGCGCGACAAGGAGTTCCAAAAATGGGGATTTTTTTAGCTCTTGCCTATTTCTGAGTGGATTTCACATTTCCCTACGCCAAAGCCCTTCATCCTCTTGGAATCTCCGGCCTGAATCGTTCATCCCTGACAGGACACAGGGAATGGCTGCCCAGTGCCGGAGGGCAGGGTTAGGTGGGATACTGGGAAGGACTTCTTCCCTCTGGAATTCCCAGAGAAGCTGTGCCTGCTCCATCCTGGAAGTGTCCAAGGCCAGGCTGGATGGGGCTTGGGCAGAGGGTCCAGCCCAGGAGGTCCCACCACCACGATACCCCCAAGAAAAAACATAAACCCTCATCTCTTTTCTCCCAAAAAATGGGATTTTCATCTCGGGGAATCGCCGGTGTCAGTTCTGCTCCTCTTCCTCACTTCCAAGGGAACAAGGGAACAGATTGACCTCTAAAAATCAGGAATTTATTAACTTTCGGTCGGAACTGCGCTCAAAATCCGGCGTGGTGGTTCCTCACCTCCTTCCCAGGTTTCTCCAAAGCTCCTGCAAGTCTCTTCCTAAATTTTGGGCCTGGATTCACACAACTCTTGGCCAAATCACACCCATTCCCTGCATCCATGTGGCACTAGGACAACAAGTCCAGATGGAGAAGGGCTGAACGTAGCCAGGGCAGGATTTGGACACTGAACCATTTGGACACTGAAATTCCAACCATGGAGGATGAATCCAGCAACCCCCGTGAGAGCCAAGAGGTGAAGACAGCTGGAAAATTACCAATTTTTGGCAAATTACAGCTGTCTCCCGAAACAGAGGTGGCCCCACCACCACGACCACCTCCTAAACCCCGGAAGACACCAACCCACCTCCGAAACCACCTCAGGTGCCTCCATGTGGAGCTCTGAAAGGTGGTACCAGGATTTTTGGGAACCAACCCCAATTCTCTCCTTACTTCCCTAATTTCTCGCTCTGAGGTAATTCCTGGTGACCACGAGAAGATCAAAGACCTCTTTGAATATTTCTGGATGTGGAGGTCCAGGAGAAATTGGGGAAGACCAAGCCGAGGATCTCGTGCGGGTGGAGCAGCCGTGATCCTGCTCTCCTGAAACACCCACGGAAGAATTGGGATTCTCCCTGCTCGTGGATTGGACATCCCAACTTTCTGCCAAAGAGCTGGAACACGAAAGGGCACCTTCTCCAAAGGAATGAGGGATTCACCACAGCTTTGGAGCACGTTGGTGCCATCGCCGCTGTTGGGAGGAGAAAGGAAGAAGAAGGTCCTTGATGTTGGAGATTTTTGGTCTGAAGTCCAGCTTGAGCAGCCTCGGACCTTCCATCCACTGATTGGCCACCGCAACCATGGGATGAAGACAGAAATTTGGGATTTCTCCCACAAAGAAGCAGATTTCCCGACGGGAAGATTGATTTTGGATTAGCAAAGCGTTCAACTCCCTCAAGAGAACGAGGACATGAAACAACTCCAGGGACCTCAAATCCAGAGGGAACAAAGACAGAAAGGGTTAAGGGCAGGGTTCGTGATTGCCTGAATGATGGGATTTGGGATTCCAGGGCTTCCCGACAAAAGCCTTCCAGGCAGATGGAGCACGACGTCATCCTCTTAACGACACCCACTAATCTTCATTACGTTGGAAAAAACTCCAATGTAGGAATTGTTGGCCTGGAGCTCCGAGCCAGGGCTCTCAAGGAAGAGGAAAAATCCTTCCCTCCTCCCGAGGATGCTGCTGCAGCTCCTGGGGTGATCCAGGGAGCTGAACCCCTGGAGGTGATGATGATTCCATGGATGAGGGTGTTCTCCCAGCTGAATCCCACGGCATTTCTCAGTCAAGATCCGGCTTTTCTTCACAAGGCACCTCGATCCCACACTTTGTCCCAACGTCTGGGATTTCTCCAGCTTCTCCTTTCCCAGCCAGAGGGGATGGAGGAAAGCAGGAAGCCATGACCTGGGTCTCACCGAGCTTTCCCATCCACCAGAGAACTGTGGATGAGTGGTGGGACTCAATCCTGCCATTTTCCAGAGGAAAACCTCTGGAATTAATGCCAGACTCGAGGAGAAGAGGGTTGGAATGGCCTGAGAAGGCTGTTGGATCACAGACCTGATTCTCCAGCTGATCCTGGAACCTTCAGGATCATTTCATGAACAGATGGATCTGAGGGAGCTGTGGGTTTGAGGGCTCACCCTACTCCATGTGGACTCTTTGGATTCCATCCTGCTCCAAATTTGCCTTCTCCATGTTGGCATGAGCCCGTGGGACAATCGAAGACCCTCCAATCCCTATCCAAAGGTCCTGGAGCACCGCCCTTCCCATCCCTGGAAGTGTCCAAGGCCAGGGTGGACAGAGCTTGGAGCAGCCTGGGATAGTGGAAGGTGTCCCTGGCCCATGGCAGAGGGTGGNACCATTCCGAGATTCCATGATTAATTTTTCCCCTTATAATTAATCCCATCAACGCGAATTCATCACGAGCTCAGATTCCAGCTCCTGGCACTCACGGGGTTAAACCAAAATCCCACCCCGTGGAGCTCCGCGAGACTCGTTCTTCCAGAAGGAAGTCCACTCACAGCTAATTAAGCAAAGCCGCTAATTAGCTCCTTGGCTGGCGGCGGCTGGGGGGAAGGGCGGCGAGGGCTGCTCCGGGGGTTTTTATGGGATCGGGAAGAGGGAGGCATCTCCTGCGGCACAGCTGAGCTCCTGTGTGCGGTGACACCGAAGCCTTTAATTGCCCAGGTGGCCACGGCCACCAGCCCAAATCCGCGTTGTCCCTGTCCTTGCTCCGTGTCCCCATCACTGGCAAATCCCGCCGGATTCTGGCTCGGCTCCCGCCGCCAATCCGATGCCAAAAATCCCCGTTTCCCACCCAAAACAGCTCCACGCTTCCCAAATCTCGCTCCTTCCCACTCTTCCTCAATTTCTAGGAATTGCATCCACCCATGGAATCCATGGATTCTCTCCGTGCTCAAGGAGAACGTTCGGCTGGCGAGGATAAAAACCCGATCCCGTGGCCCTGTTGGTTTTCCCTCTTGGAAAACTCGGATTTTTTCCCTCTCTTCCTTAAGTGGCAATTAATTCCGATGCTCCCGGGAGGTCACTGGGCAGCAGTGAATTCCAGGGAAAAGTGGGATGGAATGTGGCTGGAAGATTTGCTGGGAAAAGGGATGAGGAGCATCGCGCCCTTCCTGGTCACCATTTCCAGCATGGAAAGCAAAGGAAGAGCTGGAGGTGCTTCAACTCACCCTGAATTCCAGAAAAAAACAGGAATTTGGGGTTTACCAAAACCCGGAGCAACCAGGCAGGGAGTGACTCTATAAATCCCCAAAATCTGGTCTTATCCTCGTTTTGGATTTTTGGGGTTTGACAAGGACCTGGTGGAGACTTTTGGGGTTCATTGATGACTTGGGGGATGCAAGAAGGACTTGGAGGGGTCTAACAAGGATTTGGAGAGCTCTAACAAGGATTTGGAGGGGTCTAACAAGGATTTGGAAGGATTCAAGAAGGACTTTTGGGATTCAATGAGGATTTTGGGGGTTCAGTGAGGATTTTTGGGGCTCAAGAAGGACTTGGTGAGGTTCAGTGAAAATTCTGGGGGTTCAATGAGGATTTGGGGTCCAGGAAGGACTTGGTAGGATTCAAGAAGGACTTTTGGGGTTCCTTGAGGACTTTTGGAGTTCCACAAGGACCCGAAGGCAACACAGGAAGGGAAGGGATGAGGAGAAGGATCGGAAGAGGGGGAATAAAACATCAGCGTCATTCACTGCCCCATTATCCCACACCGCCACCCATCCCAACCCCAATCCCAACTCCAATTCCAATCCCAATCCCAACCCCAACCCCAATCCCGGAGGGAAATTCCAGCTACCTGTAGTGGAGGAGTTGTCCTTCCGCGCTGTAATCCCGATAAATATCGTATTCCTTCTCAAACACTCCGGAAGGCGACGAACTGGAAAACAGGAATGGGGAAGAGGGAATTATCAAGGGCAACGTCAATGTCTCCTTTAGGATTCATGGAGATGAATCCCGTTGGGATGGGCTCCACCTGTCCTGGATCTGCTCCTGGGACCTCCTCGAGTTGTTGGCCAGATGATGACCAAGGCCCCATCGTCCAACCCTTCAAAAACCAGATTTTCCCTTAAAATCTGAGCAGATCCCAAACATCTCCCGGCTCCATCCCACCCACGGTCCTTTCCGAGTGCCTCGATGCCGCTCCTGAACAACCTTGGATGGTCAGAGCCGAAGTGGGAAGAGGCAAATCCCTAAAAAACCCTTTTTGCCACATTTTCATCTAAATCTGAGCCCGCAGAGCTCTCGTTCCCAGAAGATGGAGAAGGTCACACCGCCAACCCACTCCAAGAGACACCATACTTGGAAAAACATGGAAAAAAAACCATCCGGAAGCGCAGGATAGAATTTCCAAGCTGATTTTTGGATTTTGGGTGGGGTTCAATGAAGACTCGGGAATTCAACGTGGACTTGGGAGTCCAAAGAGGATTTTGTGGGATTCAAAAAGGACTTAAAGCCACTCCTTTAGGATCAAACCCACTCTTGATCCATGTTTTCTGCTCCACGCTTTTCCAACGGCCGTGAATCCATGCTGAGACCCTCCAACACTTCCCAAAATGGCACAAAACCAGGTATTGATCATTGGCTTTCCAATATTATCCATCCCAATGAGCACAGAAAAAGGTTTATTTTTGCCTTAACAGTCATTCCCAGCAGGATCAGTCCCATCGGGAAAACGTGGAGCAAATAATCAGAAAACATCTGGAGAAATAACTTGATTCCGAGCCGTTTTCCAAGAAAACAGCCTTAAAATCCGCCCCCTGTGTCCATGTTAAGATTCCCACGTTAATAAAATCCGGATCCAATGTTGGTTTTGGGATAAAAAAAAAAAGAGGGAAAAGAAAGAAATCTTCCTAATAGGATAAAGCTCAAAATTTTTAGTCGAGCAAGAGGCAATAAAATTAAGCTTCTGTCAAAGCTAATTTTAATGGGATTTAGCCCTGGAATTATGACTGTATGGAATTGCTTAATCCCTTTTTCCTCTCCAGTGCATGTGAATGGATTTCCTCCTCCTCCTCCTCCAGCATTCCCAAGAAAAAGGCATCACCTCTGATCCCAGTGCTGCACCCAGATCCATGGTGGAATTCAGATGGATCCCAGATCCATCCCTGGAAGTGTCCAAGGCCAGGTTGGACAGGGATTGGAGCAAGCTGGGATAGTGGGAGGTGTCCTTGCCAATGGAAGGGGGTGGGACTAAATAAACTTTAAGGTCCCTTCCAAACCATTCCAGGATTCCAGGAGAGTTCAGGAGTTGTTTAAAGTCCTTCCCTATGGATCCGCTTCCCACCAGGGGAAAGCCTGATGGGAATATTGATTTTTCCTTCTAAAAACTGCCCCGGAACCAGGTCACGGCCGAAATGGGACCGTGAAACCCAGGGGACACCCAGGAATTCCTCTTGGGATGGACCAACAGCTCCTCCCACTTCCATCAGCGACGTCCACACCCCTCCAGATGGGAATTCCCACTCCTCCAGATCCCAGTTTTCTGTTCCAGGTGCCAGGATCAAGCTGGGCATGCTCCTCCATCCCTTATTTCGGCCGAGCCCAAGGACGGGCGGTTTTTCTTGGAGCTTCTCGGAGTTCCAAGATCTTCCAAATCCATCAGATTCGTGGCTTGGTTTCCATCCATCGTTTCTCCTGTTGTCCCATTTTTCCATCAGCATTAATTATCCGTGTCCAAAGGAACTCCAGGACTCCTCTGGACCATCTCCGACGAGGTTTCTGTGCAGAGGGAGTTGATGGATGAGGGAATCCATCCCAAAATTTGGACTGGAGGCAGCGTGGTGGGAGCCGGGCAGGGAATCTCCGCACGGATCCGGAGCGGTGGTTGCACATTCCCAGGGGTGGCCCAGCCGGCTGTGCTCGCTTTTCCGGGATGAGCCGAGATTTTGGGAATCATTAAAAGCCACCGGCTGAGGTTTCAGCGTTAATGAGCAGCCTCTGGAAGCGGCGGGCGTGGAATTGGCCGGAGAGCCGGGAGCAGGATTCCCAGTTAATTCCTGGTTAATATTTAAACAGCAGCACTGCTGGATTCCTGCTATTCCGGCTTCCCACGGGCAGGGATGCGACGGAGCGTGGCCCCAACCCTTTGCCTTCCCCTCTCCAGCTGTTTTTCCAAGGTTTTTAAGCCAAATCCTTACGGATTTTGCTTGACTAACAGATCCATCGGATTAAAGGAGGAATTTTACAATGAGGGTGGTGAAACACCAGCACAGGAGAATCTGTGGATGCTCCATCCCTGGAATATTCAAGGCCGGGTTGGATGGGGCTTGGAGCAACCTGGGATAGTGGAACACGGCCCTGGCCATGGAAAAGGGGTGGAGCTGGATGGTTTTGAGGTCCCTTCCAACCCGAACCATTCCATGTTTAAGGTCCTTCCTGCAATGTCCACCTGGAGCCAGTTTGTGTCCTCAAGCTGGACATTCCCACCCAAACCGGCCTTGGCCATCCCGGAACATCCGGGATAATCCGGAAATCTCAACCCAAATGAATTCCCAAAGTGGGCATCAAGCACTTCCACAAACACTGGGTTGCATCCCAGAAATCCCGATGGATAAAATCCCACGGAGCTGCTCGCAGGAAGCAAAACCAGTTCTAACCAAAAACCCGACCACTTGGGAAACCCAGCTTTGGTTTTGGAAAAATATCCTGAGGTCTCCCCAAAATCCTTGTCCAGACAAAGCCAGCCCAGCTCCCTCAGGTCCATCCTGACGATTTTTTATTGGATTTTCCCAGGTTTTTCCAGTTTCTGATAACCCCAAACCACCCGAGCTTGCCCAGTCATGGTCAAACCAGGATTAAATCTTCCCTGGACCTACCGAGGTGTTCCCAACTTCCCTTGGGATAACGCTTCCCAGGATTCCTGAATCCCGAGTTTTTCCATCCCGTGGCTACTCCTGGCCTTGCTGAGCTTCAGGAAGTTCTTCCCAACCTCTCCTCAATCCATAGGATCCCTCCGAGCTCCAGCCCTGCCCTCAAACCTGTCCGGAGATGGGGATGACTCCTGTCTGCTCCTGGGATTATTGATAAGGATATCAAGATATTGATAAGGATCGGGAGAGGAGCCGGGATGGGGCTGGGAGGAGCCCAGGATTGGGAATGAACCCTTGAGCACCGCCCTCGGAGCCGGACGATCCGGTTTTTATCCATCAAATCGTGTCCCCGTCTGGATTCCGATGTCCCAACTTGGACACGAGGATGAGGGATACATCCAAAGTTTTTCCCGGGACACTTTGAAGGTGATTTTCCATGAATAAAGGGGATTTTCCATGAATAAAGGTGATTTTGCATAAATAAAGCGGATTTTTCACAAATAAAAGTGATTTTCCAATGAAAAAAAGGGGATTTTCCATTAGTAAGTGTGAGTTTCCAATAATTAAGGTGATTTTCCACTAATAAAAATAATTTTCCACAAATAAAAGCGATTTTCCAATGAAAAAGGTGATTTTCCAATAAAAAGGTGATTTTCCAATAATTAAAGGGACTTTCTATTAATAAGTGTGATTTTCTAATAAGAAAGGTGATTTTCCATGAATAAAGGGGATTTTCCATGAATAAAGGTGATTTTGCATAAATAAAGCGGATTTTTCACAAATAAAAGTGATTTTCCAACAAATAAAAATGATTTTCCATGAATAAAGATGATTTTCCAATAAAAAAGGTGATTTTCCAATAATTAAAGGGACTTTCTATTAATAAGTGTGATTTTCTAATAAGAAAGGTGATTTTCCATGAATAAANGATTTTCTAATAACAAAGGTGATTTTCCAAAAATAAAGATAATTTTCCATGAATAAAGATGATTTTCCAATGAAAAAGGTGATTTTCCATTAATCAAGATGATTTTCTATGAATAAGTGTGATTTTCCAATAAAAAATGTGATTTTCCACGAATAAAGGTGATTTTCCATGAATAAAGGTGATTTTTCTATTAATCAAGGTGATTTTCCATTAATAAAGATGATTTCCATAAACAAAGGTGATTTTCCAAAGAAAAAGGTGATTTTCTATTAATAAGGGTGATTTTCCAACAAATTAGGTGATTTTCCAACAAAAAGGAGATTTTCCATTAATAAGTGTGATTTTCTAATAACAAAGGTGATTTTCCAATGAAAAAGGTGATTTTCTATTAATAAGGGTGATTTTCCAATGAAAAAGGAGATTTTCCAATGAAAAAGGTGATTTTCTATTAAAAAGGGTGATTTTCCAATAAAAAGGAGATTTTCCATTAGCACCTGTGATTTTCTAACAACAAAGGTGATTTTCTACGCATAAAGGCGATTTTCCAATGAAAAATGTGGTTTTCTATTAATAAATACGATTTTCCATTAACAACGGCGATTTTCCATAAATAAAGACGATTTTACATGAATAAACTTGCTTTTCCCTTAATAATTTCTCCTAAACCACGGATTACAAAGCCTCCAGCACGGACACAAATTTATTCCCGGCAGCTTCATCCCGGGAACCTCTGGCACAACAACAAAACCCGAATGAATTTTTTTTTTTAAAAAACCAATAAATCCAGGATTTTTTTTTTTCCCCGCCTGGAACAGGAAGTGGCACCATTCCACAGCTTTTGAAAAAAAAATCAGGGAAAGTGAGCGGCCTGAAATAGCTCAGCTCCATGGCAAAAGCCAGGAATAGAAATGAAATCCTGGCTCCTAATCCTCGGCTCTAATCACGGCCCTGCAAGGCTTCATACTCTTAATTACAGCCCCCGCTTCCAATAAAACTTCAAAGATGGTTTTTCTTTGGAGTTATGTAACCGGAATTTTTGGGGCCGGCCACCGACGCAAGCGCTCGGAGGAATTAGGCAAATATCCGTCTAATCCGGAGCCGCGTTTCGCAACGGGAAGTGGGGAATTCAAGGAAAGGATATTAAAAAGCAACAGGAGCGAGAGTTTTTCGCCTGGAATTCCAATTTCCAGCCCGGCTCGGAGCGAGAAATGCCGGATATGAGCATTTTTCTGGGAAATATTTGAGGATGGAATGAGGAAGGGGAGTTAAGTCTTGTTTGGTTTATGCTGGGAATGTGTTTTTCCAGTGGTTATCCCCAAATTTCCGTGTGTTTCCTCGGATGGTTCATCCGCCAAGAGCTTCGTGATCTCAATAAACTCAAGGATCACGGTGAGGAATTGAATTTAAGGAAGGAGCAAACATTGAGTCTGGAAAATGGACTCAAGGATCTTGGAATTCTTTCCCAACCGTAACAATTCCACGCAAAACTCACCCGGATGGGTGGGATGAGACCCGGCGCTGTTGGAGCACCCCCAGTATTGGGAAAAGTGGGAAGGAAGTTGAAGCCGAAGGGATTTTGGAGTAAGAAAATCAAATATTTGGATAAATTTGGGAATGGTCGGAGATCCTATCAAAGACATCCATCATGCTCCATCCCTGGAAGTGTCCAAGGGCAGGCTGGATGGGGTTTGGAGCAACCCAAATCATTGGAAAAGACCTCAAAGACCACAGAATTCCAACTCCTCTGCCATGGATAGAGATCTCCAACTTCACTTGGAGCTGGATTTTTGCCATGAAATGGGTGGGAATAAGTCAAAAACTGGGATAAAACAAAACAAAAAAAAACATTGGAAGACTGAATTTGGGATCCTTCCCAACATCCTGCCTCATGGTTTGGGAAATTTAGGCGCTGGTGGAACAGGGGGAAGAGTCTGAAGCTGGGGAATTTCCCGGTGATCCTTAAATGAAAAAAAAAAGTCTTCAGGACAACTGAGCTGGGATGGATTCAGCTCCTTGTCGTGGATTCTGGAAGGGTGGGAAGAGGAGATAATTCCATGTCCTGAGGACACGAATCCTTGGATTCTGCAAGGTCCAACAGAGGTGAAAATGGGAAGGGAAAGAGCAAAACAAACAAACACTGGAATGGAATTCCTGGGGAATCTGTGGTTGCCCCATCCCTGGAAATGTCCAAGGCCAGGTTGGATGGAGCTTGGAGCAACCTGGGATTTTGTGGAAGTCGTCCCAGGGGGATTGAACTGGGAAAAAAGCAGGGATGAGGCTGTTCCGTCACCGGCAGCAAATAAAAGGGAGAAAAAAAATTTAAATTTCAGGAATTCCAACCATTTCCTCCAACATTCCCTTCCCTGGGCTGCCAGCAGGGATTGGGATTCCTCGGTTTTCCCGGCCACCCGAGCCAGGGAGACGTTGATACCCCAACCTCCTGCTCTGCCCCATGGATAAAACATTGGGAAGAGAAGGATTTGCAGTGGAATGCTGTGGTTTGGGAATGGGATGAGGTTCCCACAGCACCGGGGACTGGAAAGATGGGGAAATTCCTTTCTGTCCTTAAGGGATGGGATGGATGATGCGGTTTTTAGGGTTGATCCAGATCCATATGGAAGTTTCAACAGGATCAACAATTCCAGCAGGCTTTAAAAACTTCCTCCTTTTTTTTTTTTTTTTTTTTTGCTGCATGAGTGGAGCAAAAACTTCATCAAATCGTGGAAATTTCATGGAAATTTCATGGGAGAACTTCATCAAATGAGCAAATCCGGGGTTTGGGTTGGAAGGGAAAATCCCATCCCATGGGCAGGGACAGCTCCCACTATCCCAGGGTGCTCCAACCTGGCTTTGGACACTTCCAGGGATCCAGGGGCAGCCACAGATTCTCTGGGAATTCCATTCCAACCCCTCTCCACCCTCACAGGGAAGAATTCCTTCCCAATATCCCATCTAACCCTGCCCTCTGGCAGTGGGAAGCCATTCCCTGTGTCCTGTCCCTCCATCCCTTATCCAAAATCCCTCTCCAGCTCTCCTGGAACCTCTTTAGACACTGGAAGGGGCTCCGAGATCTCCGTGGATCCTTCCCATCTCCAGGCTGGATATTCCCATCTCTTTCCTCACACCAGGAGATGTCATCCAGCTGGGAAAATCCAACATTTGGGTGAAGAAACACCTGGAATTCCAAGCCTCAAGCTCCTGCTGGAGGCAGGACGTTGGGAAGGAAGTCCTTGAGGATTTACTCCATGCCACGATCCTTCCGAGCGGTTTTCCGGAGCAACTCCAAATCCTCGGTTTCTCTTCCCGCCGGAGGCTCGTTTTGGAGGAAGGTTGGGAATCCCTGCAGAGACCTGGAAAACCCTCGGGCACCAGATGCTGCGGAGATTTATGTCATGGATCCACCTGTTTTCCAAACCCGGGCACGGCAGGTTCTTCCCAACGCCTTCCGGGAAAGGAAATAAACGCAGAGAACTCCAAGGAAAAATCGTGGAATGCTCAAATTGGATATTTTAGAGGTTTGAAGCATCTTTTGTTCCACAATGCTGCTTTTTTGGGATCTTTTGGAGTCAGGAAACGGCTGCTGCCTGCAGGTGGGATTTGATCCCAGAGAGCTCCGGCAGGCATATTCCAGGGATTGGATTTTAAAGGAATCCTCCTTGGATATTCCAGCTGAGCCACACTTAATCCGGGAAGATTTAAATGCTGCGTTTTATCTTCTCTGATATCCTGGTGCCTTTGGAATCAGCAAAAAAAAGTGGGAATCCTGAGGAAGAACTCGGGCACAATTTCCCAGCAGAGGGGGTTTGGGTAAAGACCTCTCATATTCCAAGATTCCCGTGTTTTGGTCCAAGGAAAACTCTCCTGATGGTCAAAGATCCGCTTCCTTGTCCTTCAAGCTTCCACTTGAAATTCCTCCTTGGAGAAGCTGAGTTTTCCATGGAAAAGGCTTCTCTCTCCCTGCCTGACACCTTCTCCAAGGATTTCAAGCTCTGCACGGACCAATAACCTCAGACACTTCCAAACAGCGTGGAAAATCCCAGTGACCTGACACAAAATCCGGCCGACATTCCCGGCTCCGAGATTTCACGGCTGTCGAGTCACGCTCCGGAGAAAAGCCACCATTTTAAGACAAGCATGGAAAACTCCAGGGAAAGGCTGGAAAATCCTGCTGGGAAGGCTCTGCTGGCCACCAGGACACAGAGATCCCAGGGCTGATTCCCGAGCTGGATCCGGCTGATCATTAGGACAAATCCCACCTCGCTATGGAAGCGTGAGGTGATTCCGGCGGGATCCGGGTGCTTGGCAACGGCAAATTCCCTGTGGATTCCAAGGGTTGACGCATCCCTGACCCACAGGGGTGTTATGGAACATCCCCATGGATGAGAGGAATGGATTGGGAGCAGCCTCCAGCATCTCCAACCAAACCTGGAGATGCTCTGGTTCCTAAATCCGAAATTTTAAGGGAAGCTCCAGGTGTGAATTCCAATAAAAACTTTCCCACTTATCCTGAATTCCCTTTTCCGATCTGATGAGGTGAGTTTATCCGGAAATCTTTAAATAAGACTTCATGGGATGAAACTTGGACGGGGAGGTTCCATCAGGAAACCTCCGGAGCTTCTTTCCAGCTGCGAATCTTCCGTGAGAAACGCAACCAAGATCTGGGAAAACGTTCATGGAATTATGGAATGGTTTGGGTTGGAAGGGATCTTCATGATCATGGGACCTTCATTCCGTGGGCAGGGACACTTTCCACTATCCCAGGTTGCTCCAAGCCCCATCCAACCTGGCTTTGGACACTCCCAGGGATGTGGAAAATCAGGGAATGTGGTTTTTTTTTCCAGCCAGGATCAAGAGTGGGATGCAGCCATGGTTTAGCTGAGCCCAAGGGATTCATCCCTGTCACCTCCAGGGATGCAGGTGGAAATTCCAGTCTGCAGGAATTTCTGCTCCCTCTAGTGGCATCCCAATTTTTAAAATCCCAATTTAATTTTTAAAGCTCCAAAGCCTGGGATCTGCTCAATCCAAATCCCTGGAAAAGCCAAAACCTGGAATTCCTGGAGATTCAAGGACACTCCATCCACCAAACCAAACCCAGGGCTGAATTCCTCTTTTCCTCCAGCAGATTCCCAGGGATGAAACCTTTCTCTTTGAGAGTCCAGCCCTCCTCCCACCTGATCCAGAGGCTTTGCATCCCATAATACACCCGCCAGGCCGAAGCACTGGGAATGGGGAATGTGTGGGTGGAGGACACGATGGATTAAGTGACCTGTGGGATCTGATGTGGGAATCCCCCAAGGGAGCTGCTGATCCTGCCCCTGTTCCCACAGAAAATCCCAGGGAAGTGAAAATCCATCCCTCGACCCCTGTTAACCCCTCACGGCGCTTTGGGAATGGGATCCTGCTCCATCAACGTGTCCTGGGCTCATCCCATGGCGTGGGCAGCAAGAAATTCTGGGAATTCTGCCCCTCTGCCCAGCTCAGGTGAGATCCCACCTGGAATTCTGCATCCAGCTGTGGTGTCCAACATCAGAAGGATGTGGAGCTGCTGGAGCAGATCCAGAGGAGGCCACGGAGATGCTCCAAGGGCTGGAGCCCCTCTGCTCTGGAGCCAGGCTGGGAGAGCTGGGAATGTCCAGCCTGGAGATGGGAAGGATCCAGGGAGACCTCAGAGCCCCTTCCAGTGCCTAAAGGGGCTCCAGGAGAGCTGGAGAGGGATTTGGGATAAGGGATGGAGGGACAGGACACAGGGAATGGCTTCCCACTGCCAGAGGGCAGGGATAGATGGGATATTGGGAAGGAATTCTTCCCTGGGAGGGTGGTGGGGCACTGGAATGGAATTCCCAGAGAATCTGTGGCTGCCCCTGGATCCCTGGAAGTGTCCAAGGCCAGGCTGGACGGGGCTTGGAGCATCCTGGGATAGTGAAAGCTGTCCCTGCCCATGGAATTCCATGATCTTTAAGGCTCCTTCCAACCCAAACCATTCCATGATTCCGTGATTCTGCGATTCCATGACTCTGTAATTCCACGTCTGCCTGCCGTGAACAACCCCAAACCCATCTCCCTCCCCAAAATCCTCCTGTCTCATGAGGACACCCCAATCCCACGCTCAGAGATTCCATCAGAGCCTCTTCCAGGACCTCGGGAAGGTGGAGCTGAGGCCGCCTCTGATGTCCCACATGAAAGCACTCGCTGAGCTGGGAATTCCTGTTCCCATCCAGCCGCAGTTTCTGGGTGCCAGGCGTCGGGAGCGGGAGCTGGGAACAGGAATTCCACCCCTGCTTGGTCTCCTCAGCCCGGCTGGGTCCTTAACGAGGTCAAAGGCATCAATTAAGACAAGACAAATCCATTAATTAATCACCTGCCTCAGGTTGCCCAGAAAAGCTGTGGCTGCCTCATCCCTGGAATTGTTCCAAGTTGGAGCAACCTGGGATAGGGGGAGGTGTCCCATCCAAAAAAGATGGATTTTAAAGGCTCCTTCCAACCCAAACCATTCCATGATTTCGTGATTTGCAGCTTTCAACCCATAAAAGACGAAACAACAACAGAGCAGCAACGCAAATGTCTCCAAACGTTGTCCATGGGAATTGGGCACTGACTCCCTTCTCCTTCCCGAGGGAAATTATCCCTGCCAGGAGCTCCCCAGGCCTGTAGGACAAGCCGTGGCTGTGGCATGAATCATCCCGACTCCTCAGGGAGATCTTATCCAGGGAAATCATTAAAAACCCGAATTTCCAATCCTAAAAACGAATTTCAGAGGCCAAGAAATGATTCCTTTAAGGAACCTTTCCGCAGGGAACATCTGAATTGTCCCTAATGTGGAGAAACGCCTTTTCCTGATGTTTTTCCCCTTTTCTCCTTGTTTTGTGGAAGGTCCAACTCGGTGAAGACCCACAAAGGATCAAGCTGGAGGAACCATCCATAAAATATCTTTGCCAAAACCTGCAGGACAAAAGCTCCGCTCTCTGCTCCTGGAGACCACCAGGATTGACAATTCCCAATTTTACCCCACCCCATCCCACCTTTACCTTTCCGTTTCCTCCTTCACCACGGAATACTGGCTGGACTGACGGCTCGACCGCTGCTCCTGCACCTTCTCGTTGCCCTCCAGCTCCTGCTCCAGCGACGAGCTGGTGCTCCCCTCCCTGCTGACATTGCTGCTCCTCCCGGGGCTGTTTTCCGTGGAAGCCCGCGGCGATTCCGTGTTCTGCTTCAGGGTCTGCAGCTTGGCCAGCGGGATGATGTCGCAGTTCTGGGGACGGTGCCACACCGTCCTCTGCGTGGTGGCATTGTAGTAGTAGAAGCGGGAGGTGTTGGGGTCGAAGAGCTCCCACCACTGGTTCTCATTGGTGCGCTTGATCCGCACCCCGGCGGGGGGGTCCCACACGCACTCCCCCGTGATGAGGTTGGCGTACATGCGCTCCCGGGTCCGAGGCTCGATGATTTCCACCCATTCCAGCCTGGAAAAGGACAAGGGGAGAAGGGAAACGTCAACCGAGCGGTTTTTGAAGGTCACCCAAAATATCCGATGATTCCGTGATTTGACGCGAGCGCGGGGCGGAGAAGAGAAACAACTCTTCTCTCCACTCCTGTTGAGTCTCCCGTGTCCAAGACTTCATGATTTCCACCCATTCCAGCCTGGAAAACAAGGACTGAGGAGAAACTTCAACCAAGGTCCCTCCCAACCTCAATCATCCCATGAGTCCATGATTTGATGCAAGCGCGGGGTGAAGAAGAGTAACAACTCTTCCTTCCACCTCAATCGAGTCTCTCAGCTCCAAGACTCAATGATTTCCACGCATTCCAGCCTGGAAGAGCACAAGGAGAAAGGGGAAACTTTAACCAAGGTCCCTCCCAACCTCAACCATCCCATGATTCCATGATTTGATGCAAGCGCAGGGTGAAGAAGAGCAACAACTCTTCCTTCCACCCCCATCGAGTCTCCCGGGTCCAAGACTCAATGATTTCCACCCATTCCAGCCTGGAAAAGCACAAGGAGAGACGGGAAACTTCAACCAAGGTCCCTTCCAACCCCAACCATCTGATGGCTGCACAACTCGGCATTTGCAGTGAGCATGGGATGGAGAAGAGTAAAAACTCTTCCCTCCACTCCTGTTGAGTCTCCTGTGTCCAAGACACGATGATTTCCACCCATTCCAGCCTGGAAAAGCACAGGGAGAGATGGAAAACTTCAACCAAGGTCCCTTCCAAGCCCAACCATCTGACGGTTCCGCGACTCAGGGCTCGGGATGAAGAGCGACTTCACCTCTCTTCCTTCCACCCCCATCGAGTCCCACAGAGATATTTGCACAAAACAAAGAATTTCCAAAGGGCTTCCAACCAAACCCTGATTTTCAGCTCCCAGGGGAAATCCAGCAAGTCTGCAAAACACACCCAAGGTTGGAGCACCCCAATGTCCACCCGGGATCGTGGCTTCCACCCTGAGCTCTCCACAGCTCAACCCCTGAGGGTCCAGACTCTCCAAGCACATTCCATGAGGGAATGGGAGGACTGGATGGACTGGAATCACCAACCTGGCGATGAACTTCTTCTGCACAACCACCCCGCAGACCACCAAACCCCGCAGCATTTCCCACAAAAACTCCAAAATGATGGATTTGACCTCCCTCAGCCCAGCTGGAGCAGCGCTGCTCCCTGGCACTCCAAAGATCCCGAAGTTCCTTCCCTCTGTCCCGATTTCGACACCGGGAAAAGGTGTCAGCTCTGTGGGTCCCACCTTGGGCACATCCCAAAACCACCGGCCCCAACACTCCCGGGCTGGGTGACAACCACAGGCGGCACCAACACCGAAACCTGACAGCGGTGGGGATGGAGATGGCGAGGATGGAACAGGTCCAACCACGTCCTGGGCTCCCTGGGGAGGAATGGAATGGGATGGGATGGAATCATGGAATGGAATTGAGTGGAATAAGGGACACCTTCCACTATCCCAGGGTGCTCCAAGTCCCATCCAACCTGGTCTGGGACACTTCCAGGGATGGGAAAGCCACAGCTTCTCTGGGAATTCCGTTCCAGCCCCTCACCACCCTCACAGGGAAGAATTCCTTCCCAATATCCCATCTATCCCTGCCCTCTGGCAGTGGGAAGCCATTCCCTGTGTCCTGTCCCTCCATCCCTTGTCCCAAGTCCCTCTCCAGCTCTCCTGGAGCCCCTTTAGGCACTGGAAGGGGCTCTGAGGTCTCCTTGGAGCTTTCCCTTCTCCAGGCTGGACATTCCCAGCTCTCCCAGCCTGGCTCCAGAGCAGAGGGGCTCCAGCCCTCGGAGCATTTCCTTGGCCTCCTCTGGATCTGCTCCAGCAGCTCCACATCCTTCTGATGCTGGACCCCAGAGCTGGATGCAGAATTCCAGGTGGGATCTCACCTGAGCAGGGCAGAGAGGCAGAATTCCCCTTTCCTGCTGCCCATGCTGTGGGATGAGCCTGGGATATGGGGAATTTCCAGGACCAGAGCACATAGATGGGTCACGTGAAGCTTCTCACCCACCAACACCCCCAATTCCTTCTCCCCAGAGCCTCTCTCCATCCTTTCCCCCCATCCATGTTTTCCTGGGAATTCCCTGACCCCCCTCACTCAGAAACACAACAAAAGGGGTTTTTGGGATCATCCAGCAGCAACGAGAGCTTAGAAATTCCAAAGAGGATTAAAAGAAGCCGTAATCCCAAGGAACAGAGAACTCCACCGATTTTTCAGATTACCCCAAACACTGCACTTGTCACCTCCGGATAATCCAGAGGGTATCTGAGACATTCCGGGATCCGCGTCTTTATTCAAATTCCTCGGGTTTTTTGAGTGGGTTTATGTAAAAAAACCTGAAGGAATTAAATAAAGTTATTTGGGATTTATCCTCGTCCGCATTTACGAGGCTTTTAAGGAATGTCTAGAAATAGATAAGGAGGAATAAAAAGCTGTGAGGCTTATCGAGGAAGGTGCCACTCAAACCTGACACATCCAGGGAATCAGACAATGACGGATCACACGGATCCCATCCCCACACCTTTTCCTGGGAGTGAATCCCTGGAGCCTCTTCAGAAATGCCCAATTTGCAAGAAAAAAAGTCCCTGGAGAGGGGTCCCAGGTGTGAGCCTGGCCCTGAGCCCTCAGCTGGTCCAGCTCATTTTCCAACGGAATTTAAACCTCTGGATCAAAAAAAAGAATGGGATTTTCAGGTTGTGGGTTCCCAGCTTGGATAAAACCCCCCCTAAAGGATGAAAACGTGTCCAACTCCTGTTGGAAAAGAGAGGAAAATCCATAATTAAGCTTTTCCCTGGCAGAACAGAGACTAAAAGCAGTCGGAGAAGAGTCGATCCTAAATCATGGCTTGACTCACTCCGCAAAATTTGGATCCAATCCAGCAACTGGAAGCCACTTCCAGCTTTGGAGAATTGGATCATCAACAGGATTGGCCAAAGAACCGGCCAAGGTGGCCAAGGTTTGTCCCAGCCCAGGGAAGGTTTGGTATTCCCAGGATATTGAGGGGCTGGGGCGTGTCCAGGAAAGGCAATGGGATGATCTCGAAGGTCGCTTCCAACCGAAACCATTCCGTGTTTTTATCAGGAGCAATTCAAATTCCCAGTTCTCGGCAAGGTTTTGGAGAGCTCGGAAGCGGCTCTGCAGCACTCGGGGCGCTCTGCTCCCCAAATCTCCCACTCCCAGGTGATCCCTTTGGATTCCCAAACCAAAATATCCAAGAGATCCCAGAACCCAACATCTCCAAGAACCCAAATTCCCCGGAGAGGATGATTCCCATCTTATTTCCCATCTTATTTCCCATCTTATTTCCCATCTTATTTCCACGCTTAAAATTAATTAAAACCCCCCCAAACTTCATAAAAATTTAAATTAATAACGGAATTTTTAAATGGGTTGGGGTGAAAGGAGTTTTTAAAGCTCATCTGTTCCAGCCCCCGCTTGTTATTTTATTATTAATTACCTAATTAATTATTACACCCTTTATTTTATTTATTATCCCCATTATTTTATTTATTATCCACTTTATTATTATTACTTTAGTTATTACACCCTTTATTTTATTTATTACTGATTTTTCAGGAATAGTTAACTTAAAATACCATTTTAGCCTCTGGAAAAAAACCCCACAATTCCTTAATGCCAGACCTTGGAAAACCCCGGGCTGACGAGGCGGAATTGAATCCCTGAGCGTCAGCAATAATCCAGGGAATATCAAAGTCTTCGGGAGCTGGGGAGTTTTTCCGCACCGGTAATTCCATTTTTAGGGAAGCACATCATTAACCTGGAAAGTGGAATCGTTCTCGGGCTGTTCCTGATTGATGCAGCGGGAAATAAATCAGGGAAGGAGCAGATTCTTCCTACAGAAGCTGGAAAAGCTCGGAGTGGGATGGAGTTAAGGAAAAATTGGAATAAAGGTGGCTTTTCCCACCGAGGAGGAGTCACCCGCTCAGGGCGCAGCTGGGGAGTTGTTAAATGGAAAAAAAAATCATGGAATGAGGGTTGGGTAAAGGATGGATCCTCAGGAGGTCCATGGAGAACGGGAAAACAGCTCCGGTGGTTTTGCTGTTTGCTCCGGAAAAGCCGAGCCGTGGAATCGCTGTGGTCCCATCCCTCGCCGTGGGATTTTGGGAAATTGAGCGTTCTCTCCCCAAAATTCCGAGGCGACCCTGTGGCAGCTTGATTCCAGGTGTCCTCTGTCCACCGCGCCACAGTAATGGGATTATCGTGGAAAATCATGGAATGGTTTGGGTGGGAAGGAACCTTGGAAGGTTCCATGGGCAGGGACAGCTCCCACTATCCCAGGGTGCTCCAACCTGGCCTTGGACACTTCCAGGGATGGAGCAGCCACAGATTCTCTGGGAATTCCATTCCAGCCCCTCACCACCCTCACAGCCAAGAATTCCTTCCCGATATCCCATCTATCCCTGCCCTCTGGCAGTGGGAAGTCATTCCCTGTGTCCTGTAAATCCATCTCTTATCCAAAATCCCTCTCCAGCTCTCCTGGAGCCCCTTTAGGCACTGGAAGGGGCTCTGAGCTCTCCCTGGATCCTTCCCTTCTCCAGCCTGGACATTCCCAGCTCTCCCAGCCTCTTTTGACAGAAGTGGTGACACCGCACCGATATTCCATATCCTGGTGATCCCATATCCAGACATTCCTTCCTTCCTGTATTTCCCACTGTGACCCAGCAAAAAAAAAACCCCAATCCAACAGTGGCAGCTCAACCATTCCCACTTTTCCCCTGGGAAAAGCTTCTGGTGGTGTTTTCCACCGGAATTCTATTCCAGGAACAGTGGGAGAAATCCAAGCCCTCTGCTCCACCCCAACACAAATCCACAACAATTCCGGTGATGGAAAAGTGCTGACACAAGGCAGAGAGCGAACCCTAAAGCCACCTCGGGGGAAAAATAAATTCCCTATCAAAGCCAATCCGTCGTTTATCGGCTCCGGTCGCTGCTGATTCCTTTCCAATTAAATAAAAAAGAGGGAAAAATCCGGCTCCGGGAGGCAGGAGCCGTCGGATCTGGGCGTTAAAGCGGCGCTGCTTTGACGGAGAAGGGATGTGACTCCCTGGGCAAAGTCAGGAGAAGGTTCAAGGGCGGCCGTGGTGAAGAGGAGGCATCAGCAGGAATATTATGGGATGGTCCGTATGGGAATCCTGGAATGGTTTTGGAAGGGGCCTTAAAGATCATCCAGTTCCATGGGCAGGGACACTTCCCGCTATCCCAGGTCACTCCAAGCCCCATCCGGCCTGGCCTTGGACACTTCCAGGGATGGGGAAGCCACAGCTTTTCTGGGAATTCCATTCCAGCACCTCCCCAATCTCCCAGGGAAGAATTCCTTCCCAAAATCCAATCTGAATCTCTCCATTTTCAATTCCAAACCATTCCCCCTCCTCCCTGTTCCTCCGATAACCTGAAGCCTCAACTCTGTGCATGATCCTGCTTGGACCTAATTTCCCTTTTTTTTTGGAGGATTCGGGAATTTTAAACAGCTCGTCCAACTTCTTCCCCTCAAATCTTTGCTTGGAGCTGTTCCTTTCCAACCAAAATCCCAGGAATCAATGTGGAAATCTGATCCCGTTTCTCTCTGATCCCAAAAAACGCTCACTCAGCCGTTTTTCCCCTTGGACTGCAGCGATCAGTAAATTCCAAATCATTTTAGGCGCGGAACGCTCGGAAATTTAAGCTCATCCTAATCCAGGTTGGCTCATGGAGTTAATCCTGGTGCCATGAGTGACACTGAGGTGACACCGAGCTGACACCGAGGGAGGGGTCGAGTCCCAACTTGGCTGAGCGGCTCTGAGCCCAAATTCACCTCGGTGACACAAATTCCAGTTCCTTAAGACCCAGCTTAAATCCCAACACGATCCAGGTTGGACGGGGATTGGAGCGACCTCGTCCAGTGGAAGGTTGGACTCGATGACCTTTGAAAGTCCTTCCCAACCCATTTGATGTTTCCAAGATCCCACAAGATTTTAATGACCTTATTACCATGAAAAATCCCAAAAAACCCGTTATCCCACAAATCGCGTCCGGTTCCACTAAAACATCAACACAAGGAGGGTGTTTTTGTCGGGAAAAGCATCTCCAAAGGCTGATCCGACAGAAAAAAACCTCCTCTGGATGTTGATGATGATAAAGAGCTCTGTCCCTGCCTTGCTCAGCAGTTTTCCAGCTGGTGACCCCGGGAACGGGCGTCGGATCGATCCCTGAGCCACGAAATAAATCCATAAAGGACTGGGCGGAAATCTGGGAGCTGATCCAGCTCCGGGGCTGTGCTGGGAATGCAGAATGGGAGAAAATCCACGGATGGAGGTGTCAAGGTGTTTAAAGAGGGAGGGGGGATCGTTAATTAAGGGAAAATGGCCTTAATTAGAGCTGCCCCATCTCCTTGGGCATAATATAATATCCCACCTAACCCTGCCCTCTGTCAGTCTGAAAAATTCCTGCTCTGGAATATACTTTGGGATCCAAATCCAAAGAGACCAAAGCCTTGGAAAGACACGAAGGAGAAGATGAAACTCTTGTCCCCAAGGTTCTCACTTCCAGCTTTTTTTTCTGGGAATAAAGTGAAGAAAAGAGGCATTCCAGGAAAAAAACAGAAGCCTGGGATTCTTTTTCTTCACATCCTTCAGTGGCTGAATTCAGGGACTGGAAGAAATGAGGGAGAGCCGGGGAGCCCAAGCGACTCTTCTGGGAAAAGATGGGAATGATGGGACAAACCTGGGAATGATGATTCCCGGTTTAACACCATTGAACCTCTGAGTTTCACGGAACCATGGAATGGTTTGGGTTGGAAAGGACCCTAAAGCTCATCTGGATGTGGGTGGTGACACCTCCCCCTATCCCAGGTTGCTCCAACCTGGCCTTGGACACTTCCAGGGATGAGGCAGCCACAGCTTTTCTGGGAATTCCATCCCAGGACCTCACCAGCTGTCACCGGAACCAAATTCCTTCCCAACATCCAACTGAATCTCCCCATTTTTAGTTCCAAATTCCCAACCTTGACACGAGCGGGTCCTTTCTCTTTCCAACACCATTCCAAGGACTTTGAGGGTCTTTTTTCCTGCTCCTTGGGAGGGTTTGAAGGCACCTCAAGACCTTTTGTTCCACCCTGCACCATCCCAACCATTCCCTTGGGAATTGACGGCGATGATTGGAAAACCATCGGATATTTAATTGTCCGGAGGGAATTTAACAGCTAAAAATGAGCGGCAGGACCCTGAAGATCATTTATTTATCTACAGACCACCAGAGATCCAAATCTGGGATATTCCTGCTCATCCAGCTGCTCTGGAAGAGGTGGAATGTAGGGATAACACGGCCCGACGGATCCGACGGCGTCGGCGCTCTACTTCCTCCTTTGATTTGCCGGAGATACAACCCCGGGATTTGCAACCCAGGAATGATTTGCACCCCAAATGACACCCCCGGAGTAATTCCCGGCTCCGGTTAAACCGGGATAACGCGTCTTGGGATGCGCCACGGCTTGGAATGCGCTCTGGGAAAGCTCCAAGCTCTTCCTCAGCACTTTCGGGAGCCAAACCACGGAGGAGGAATTCTTTGCATAGGGATGAACCTCCCTGATTTCTCTGCCAGCTTGGAATTGCCAGCTCCTTCCTGAAGGAATAAAGATCTGGATAAATATCTGGCTTTTAAACGTTGATATTCCGATGGATCTGGGAATTGCAGAGGCCTCGCTCGAGCTTTGGCTCCTTCGCAAAAGGTGCTCAAGGAACAGAGGGTGGCTACAAATGGAATTTATGGAATTACGTCTTCCCTGATTGTGGGCAAGCTGTGAGGAAATCCATGGAAAATGAGCATTTCCGTGTGCCGCCATCAGCTGATTCCGCAGGGGAATCGGGAGATGGAATGCAAGAGGGAATCTGATGTTCCCCAGTCTTGGATCAAGCACCATCCAAAGGCTCCCAAATCGTGACGTTCTATGAAATCCCAAATCCCATCCCTGCTGCCATGCCCCCATTTCCACCGGGAATCAAAATCCCTGAGATTTGGGATGAGATTGATCCCCACAAATCATGGAATGGTTTGGGTTGGAAGGGACCTTCAAGACCATCTCATTCCAACCCCATTCCATGGGCAGGGACACCTCCCCCTATCCCAGCTTGCTCCAATCCCTGTCCAACCTGCCCTTGGACACTTCCAGGGATAGGGCATCCACAGCTTCTCTGGGAAGTTCCACAAATCCCGTCCTTACAGGAAAGAATTCCCAAAGAAGCCTTAAAAACAACCCAAGACTATTTCAGAGGTGTGAAAACCCCATTTTCCCATTATTCCTAAAAAGCACCGCAGAGAAGAGGAGCAGGGAATGATTCCACACTTTTTTTTTTTCCCCCCTTTAATTGGTTGCTCCAGAGTTTAAAAGACAACTCCAGGAAATGACTTTCCATAGCTCCTAATTAAGCCGTGGAATTCGGCAACTCAGCCAAATCCCATAAATAGGTTCAAAGGAGAATTAGACGAGTTCAAGGAGCACGAGAGCTTTTAAACGGGATATTCCAAGGTTAGGAAATCCCCAGGAGCAGGGAAGGATCACCCCGCTCTGCCCTGGGTGGTTTTCCCCTTTTTTTGAAGGAATTTTTCGCTGTGGAAAACGGAACAAAGCCACGAAAAACATTCCTACCCCTCCCATCATCTCCCAACTTTGCATCCATGTCTTTGGCATCGTCCCATCCCTTCTGGCCTGGAGGACACAGGGATAAAACTCCCAAAAAAAAAACCCCGGAGCAGCTTCAAAGAGCAGCTTCAGAAAGAGGGAAGGACGGATTTTTTTCCCTCTTATCGGAGCGCGTTTGGCCGCTTTCCGATGCTCCCAATCCGAACTTCACAGCGCCGGCGTCAGCTGTGCATTATCTCCTTTAAACTCCGAGGGAAAAAAAAAAAGGATCTAGGAAGCTGCCAGAGAGCTGATAAGGCAAACAGCCCGGGATGAACCGAGGATCCGCATGAAAGCAGAGAATTCGCTGGGATTCGACCTCGAGCCTCTCAAAGGAGCTCCGGAATTTTATCCGGAGGCTTTTGTGATCCGATATCTCTCCCGACACCAATTAATCACTTTTTAGCCTCTTGCCTTATTAAACCTCGGCGAGGTCAAGGGCTTGGGGATATCAGCGCTGGAAAAGTTTGGATTTAAAGGGAAGAGGGCGAGTGAGGACAGAAGGATGGAAATTCTTTTTGCCGAGGGGTGGGAGAGGCAGCAGGACCAGGATGGAGCTGGAAGAGTCGTTTTTCATCCCAAAATGCTGGGAGAGGAGCTGGAGGACATCATGGAATGGGATAGGGAGGGAAAGAGGAGGTGAAGATCCCAGGGAAGAGGCTGGGGGCTGCAGGATACCCATCCAACATCTCCAGGGTTGTGGGACAGCATTCCCAAAAAAACCTCTGAGTGTTTTAATTGATAAGAAACTTCCTGAACTGGAGATCTCCCAGAAAATCCCAGGAGAACTTTGTGATCCATTATCCATATTTTTTAATAATTTCCTGAGCCCTCATCCAAACCAGATCCAAACCAATGGATCCAAATTCTGCCTCTCCAACCAGGAGGACACCTTCCATTGACTTGTCCTTCTTGGAAAAGCCACATTCCCGGGATTTTTGGGCAGTTTTGGGATGGGAAGAGCCAGTTTTCCAACCTCTGAGGTGGGGGTTGGGTGAAGCTGGAGCAGATGATTCCCACCTTGAGGATGGATCATTTTGGACAGTGGCATTCCATGAAATCCCCACTCCTCAAATCAGCTCTAATTTGCTCCCAAATCCCAAATTTTCAGCCCTGAAGTGCCCAGAAATCCAAGTGAAGATTATCCGAGTGGGACTTGCCAACACCGACTCAAATACTTTCTAAAAATCTGTAATAAATTAATCTTATTTTGCTTTTCCAATCGGGATTTTCAAAGGAAAAGATGATTAATGGGTTATTAACGGGAATAAGCTCTTTGGGAGTAGGGAATATCCAGAGGAATGCTTTGAACCCTAAGCCAAAAGCCCGGGAACAAGCAACAACCTGTGGCAATCCCAGAAAACACAGAGTGATGGGGATCGAGAGAAGAAAGTTTTCCCCCTGCCCCAAAAATTCCTGCAGAAAAAGGAATTCTGCCAATCACAGGTGTCTCCATTTCGTATTCCATGTAAAGAAAAACATCAGAGGCTGGAAATCAAACACCACAAAAACTCCCATCCAGAAAAATCCATCAAAATACTGGAAAGGATGTTATTTTTCCCAAAATTCCCAGTGGTTTTGCTGCTGCCTTGTGAGAGGAATTTAGGCAGGAATCACCCCAGCTCAGCTAAATTGTATTTTTTTAAATTCCCAATTTTTACCCCATTTACCTTGGATCACCAGGATACAGGGAATGGCTTCCCATTCCAGAGGGTGGGGAAAGATGGGATATTGGGAAGGAATTCTTCCCTGTGAGGGTGGTGAGGCCCTGGAATGGAATTCCCAAAAAAGTTGTGGCTGCCCCATCCCTGGAAGTGTCCAAGGCCAGGCTGGAGCAATCCAGGATAGGGGAAGGTGTCCAGGGGGAGTGGATGGGATTTTCCCTTCCCACCCAAATTCCATGATTCTATGACTGATATCCCTGATTTTCCCCTAAAGATGGGGGTTTTTAAGGGGAAAAAAAGCCAAATTTTGCTTTTTGGGGCAGTGGCAGCTGGGGGGAAGCAGAGAGGGAGTGGAGCAGGGAAAAATTCCAGTGGCAGCTGCTGAATCCCGACCCTCCTTGCCACGTGTCCAAAACACCCTTTCCTTAAACTCCTGTTTTTTAACTCCTTAGGGAAAACCTCGTTTCCATAAATAACTTCAGTTCATCCCAATCCTGAGGGAAAAAGCTCCGATTTAAAGCTTTAAACTTAAAAAGGTGGAGCCTGGATGGAGGAAAAGCCCAAACGTGGATGAGAATGGGAGAAGTGGGATCCCCAACATCATAGAGGTTGGAAAACAGCAGGAAAAGGACAAATATTCCAACCAAACAGTAAAAATCCACCTTTTTTGGGGAATTCAAATGGTATCAGAGCACGGGAAGTTGATATTTTATGGATTTAACGTGAGGAAAATAAGGTGTAAATACACATCCTTAAATTTAAATTCCTGAACGGAATAACTTTAAATCCCAGTTCCAAGTCTGCTTTTCCTGAGATTTCCCATGATAAACACCACTGGGAGGAAAAAGGGAATATTTGATAATGGCAGAAAACAAGGAATAACCCACAACAAACCGAAGGGAAAAGCAGCACTGAGGAAAAAGTTGGAAAAAGTTGGAAAAAGTTGTTTTCCTTGCTAAGCCCAACCCCAAGCGGAGGAAAACGAGGCTCAGAGCACATCCCGTGCTTTTTGAACTCCAAAAAATCCGTGGAATGAGGTCGGAAAAACAGCAGAGAACTACCAACAGCAAATCTGACCCGGAGAGAAAAATATTCCTCCTCCTCCTCCTCCTCCCTCCGTCACCAGAGCCACAGCAAACATTGGCACGGCTCCTCCGGGGGTCGAATTCCTTGGAAATCCCGAGCTGGGGCTTTGGAATGGCTTTTCCTTGTCCTCGGGAAGCGGCAGCTGCCGGCGAGAGCAGGTGATTCCGAAGCCACCTGTCGTTATTTGATTCCCCACCACGGCTGGGATCGGGATGAGGGAGGAATCCAGAAGGAGGAGGAGGAGGAGGGATGAGGATTTGGGATGAGTCACGCC
>VWZT01010373.1:17070-30533 GCA_013397055.1 Pachycephala philippinensis | reverse complement strand
AAACCTGAGGTTTTGATCCTAAATCTGAGGTTTGGATCCTAATCCTGAGGTTTTATTCCTAAAACCTGAGGTTTTGATCCTAAACTCGAGGTTTTGATCCCAAACCTGAGGTTTTGCTCCTGAAATTTGAGGTTTTAATCCTAAACTTTGAGGTTTTGATCCTAAACCTGAGCTTTGGACCCTAAAACCTGAGCTCTGATCCACGAAAAAGGCCCCAAACCGCCGTCATTCCCGTCCTTGGTGGGCCTGGATTCGTTCCCACGAGGTCCCCGATAAGAAGAGCCCCGTGGCAGCGCTCGTTATCGCTTCAGCTCTTAACTGATAACAACTTTTAATTACTTAAATCCGCTTAATAACTCATTTTCCTGAAACGAACCAGATTGACAGCTCCGACAGCGCCGACTCCGCGCGGATTTTCTGGGATTTCACCCCTTTCTCCGGGTATCCCACAAATTCCCGGGGTGGAATGGACAATCTCCTGAGAACTCTTCCCGAAATTCCGTGCTTGCCAACAACCGGAGACAAAACGGGAGGAGTGATCCCAAGTTTTTTTTTGCTCGGGATAAGGAGCCGAACAAGGATGAATTCCCGCTTTTTTTGTTTATCCAGCATGGGAGCGGCTGCGCTCCGTTTCCAGTGGGATCCGGCTGGAAAACGCTCCGGAGTTGGGTTTTTATCTGGATTTTGGAGCACACGGAGGGGAGATTGGCCAGCTCCTCCTCCCTCCATCCAACAGACGGCTGCCAGAGCATCCATTCCGGCTTTTCCGGACTCATTCCCGAGCTCCTCCTTCCCGGTTTTCCTCAGATTGCATCCCAAGGGATGCTCATCCGAGATAAAGATCATCGATCCACCTTTTCCTTTGCTGTTGGAGAGGTGGGGAACGACAGGAAAAGAAGCCGGAAAATCAAGTTGAAATCTTCAGCTTCATTAAATTCCCATATTTTATCAGCATCATCCCAAATCCTAACAGCAAGGGCTGGAATTCCCACCTGGAAGCCAGACTTTAAAGGAATTTAAAAGTTCCTAAATGGATCCTGCATCACCCCGAGTCGATTTTTTTGGATACAAGACATGGAATTAAGGATGGTAAGCAAGGAAAAAACCCCGGAGAAGTAAGGAAATAGGAAAAAAGAAGGAATATGGAATGAAGACACGAGGAATCACACGGTGGAGAAGGGAATGGGGCAGGAAGCTCCATTTCCTGAGGATTTTTCCAGCAAAAATCCTGAATTTTAACGCTCCGAGTCACAGATTTCCCCCTCAGCTAGAAATAATTCCCTATATCCCTGTGGCACCTTTCCCTGCAGGATTTTTCCAAGGATTTGGATTCCTAGGAGGTGCACATCCCTTCCTTGCTTTCCCTGCATTCCATGGATACTTCCCTGAATTTTTTTCAGCCAGAACCATCATTTTTTTGGAATGAAAATTCCAAATCTGCAGCTGGGAGGTGAAGTTCATGGAGTCATGGAATGGTTTGGGTTGGGAGAGACCTTGGTAGATGACCCAATCCCACTTTTTTCCATGGGCAGGGACATCTCCCGTTATCCCAGGTTGCTCCAAGCCCCATCCAACCCGGCCTTGGAAATTTCCAGGGATCCAGGGGCAGCCACAGATTCTCTGGAAATTCCATTCCAGCCCCTCTCCACCCTCCCAGGGAAGAATTCCTTCCCAATATCCCACCTTTTCCCAGTGGGAAGCCATTCCCTGTGTCCTGTCCCTCCATCCCTTATCCCAAATCCCTCTCCAGCTTTCCTGGAGGCCCTTGAGGCACTGAGGGGGGGAACCTCGCAGGGAACAATTCCCAAATCCCTCGGATCACGGGAATTCTCATCCCTGGTAAACTTCCAGCTCTCCCAGCGCTGTTTAATCCCTAATTTTCCACAGCTTCGTTAGGCAACGACATGCAAATCACTTCCCTTTTTTCCTCTCATTCCCTCTGCTTTCTGCGGTTTAGCATTCCAGGAAAAAAAAACTGGGAATGAGCGTGGAAAGCCCGGCACTTCCGTGTCAAGCCCAGGCATGGAATAAATCCTCCCAAATTAATTCCGAGCGCCCGGGGAGCGACACTCCAGGCACCTGTGCAACTCCAGGGCGTGTTCGGAATTAATTATCATAAATCCTGGATATTTATCCGTTGAGTCAGGCAGGGAAATACTTGGAAAGCAGAGGAAGGTGGAGGAGGGGGATGATCCCGATCCCGTTTTATCCAATCCCGCTTCTCCTGTGCCTGCGAAGGGGATGGAGAATGTTTTCCAGCGGGAAAGGGGGGAATTCTGCACCTCTGCCATGATAATTCCCACCTGGAATTCTGCATCCAGCTGTGGGGTCCAGCAGCAGAAGGATCTGGAGATGCTGGAGCAGATCCAGAGGAGGCCACGGGGATGCTCCGAGGGCTGGAGAGAGGCTGGGAGAGCTGGGAATGTTCACCTGGAGATGGGAAGGATCCAGGGAGACCTCTTCCAGTGCCTAAAGGGGCTCCAGGAGAGCTGGAGAGGGATTTGGGATAAGGGATGGAGGGACAGGACACAGGGAATGGCTTCCCAGTGGAAAAGTGGAAATTTAGGTGGGATATGGGGAAGAAATTCTTCCCTGGGAGGGTGGTGAGGGGCTGGGATGGAATTCCTGGAGAAGCCCCTGGATCCCTGGAAGTGTCCAAGGCCAGGCTGAGAAGGATTTGGAGCCCAGATATAAAGGAAAATTGGGTCAACAGGATCATTTATTCCCGTGATCCCAAAGCTGGAAGCAGAGGTGGGATGGAAGCAGGGAGAACACGCGGAATCCTCAGCACAACTTCCAGGAACCAATTCCTGGGGTTTTTTTCCTGCTCATTAACGGGATTATGTTCGTTAGTGCCACACTAATGACCTCAGAGCTATTAAGGGATCCCAACACGTCCTGCGGCTGTCCAACAGCTCTTCCCATTCCCACGTATTCCTGGGAAATTTAATTGTGACAGACGACCTCCAGCGGTCCCTTCCAACCCCGCCAACTCCTTCATTCCATGGAATTCCATGTTTTCCACCAATTCCTACAGCCTTGGAGGTTCCCAGGGAACTTTTCCCATTGGAATGCCAAACCAAGTCATTCCCAAACACTCCAAATAATCAGAGACCACCCCGTGGCTGGGGTTCCCCCGGCTTTACCACATCCTTTGGGATGCATCCAACCTCCTCTGCCCGGCCTAAACCTGGATTAGGCGGAGATTAGCTGGAATTTCCTCACAGAAAGACCTTGGAATGGGAATCACCATCCCTGGAGGTGTTCATGGAAAAGACTGGAGGTGGAAATTGGTGCCGTGGTGGGGCTGGATCACAGGTTGGACTCGGTGATCCTGGAGGTCTTTTCCGACCTCTGCGATTCCGTAAATAAACTCATTCCTCTGCAATTCCATAAATAAACTCATTCCAAGATGGCTCCGACTGCCACCAAGGAGATGTTGGAGCAAAATTTGGATTTAGGACGGGAAGCAGGAAGCAGAGGGAGGACACGGAGGTGACACCAGGGACATCTCCTGTCCCCTGGTTCCCTTCCTTGGCTCCCCACTGGTACAGGAGCAAAAACTGGGATAACCAGATCCCTGAGGAAAACAAGGAGCAGCTGCCAGGGAAATGAGTATTTCCTAAAAAAAAATCCCAAAAAGGGGATCTAGGGTGCCACGAGCCACGAAATCATCTTTTATTCCGACCTTTGGGAGAGCGTAGGATTTAGGAATTCCCTGGATTAGGTTTAAGGTAGAAAGAGAAATATCCGCAGCTTTTCTTAGGAAAGGATTTCTTCCCTTTTAGAAGTGGAAAGCTCGGGAAAAGATGGGAATTCTATGCTCACACGGAGAGAATTCCTTCCCAAAATCCCATCTAACCCTGCTCTTTGGCAGTGGGAAGCCATTCCCTGTTTCCTGTCCCTCCATCCCTGGATCCTTCCCTTCTCCCCTCTGGACACTCCCACCTCTCCCAGCCCATTTTCCTCTCATTTATTAATATTTTCCCACCATCCAACACATTTTTTCCCAAAAAAACCGAAGTTGCCGGGACAATCACCCTGATCTTTCCGTTCGCCCTTTTATTGGCCTAAAAATCAGCTTTTATTCAGATTTTCTGGTTTCTTTAATGTCCAAGGCTCGCCAAAAAAATGATGGTCTGCAGAGCTTTTCCTACAGTTACCCCATTCCATAAAACCTTGGATCTTCTGAGGTCCCAGTCCACCCTAGTCTGTGATTTATTTGCTGTAAATTTAAAAAATTCACCTAAATTTGACCCTCTGCCCTCATTTTCCAGGCAACACCAGGAGAAATTCCACCAGAAAGAGGCCAAGCTCTCCGGCGTTTTCTGCATTCCCACGGATCCATCCCCTGCACCGAATAAAACCCTCGAAGGATTCCCAGGGATTGTCATTTAGATATTCCAAGGATAACGAGGCTCCCTGGGGATGTGCCATGGATAGAGCTGGAATATTCCAACCCAACGTGAGGCCACGGTCGAGAAGATAAAAGGATTTTAGGGTTGGACTTGATGATCCTAAAGATCTTTTCCCGATGATCCCAAAGATCTGTCCCGACCCCAGCGATTCCTGACTCGCCGCAGACGGATGGAGCCGTCCTCCTTCCGGCATTTCCCAAAATCATGGAATGGTTTGGGCGGGAAGGGACCTCCAGGATCATCCCATTCCAGCATTTCACAAAATCATGGAATGGTTTGGGTGGGAAGGGGCCTCCAAGATCATCCCATTCCCACTCCCTTTCCATGGGCAGGGACACCTCCTACAATCTCAATTTATTCCAAGCCCCGTCCAACCTAGATTTGGACACTTCCAGGGCAGCCACAGCTTCTCTGGGAATTCCATTCCAGCCCCTCACCACCCTCTCAGGGAAGAATTCCTTCCCAAAATCCCACCCAAATCTCCCCTTTCCCACTGGGAATCCATTCCCTGTGTCCAAAGTCCCTCTCCAGCTCTCCCTGCCACAAATCATCCCAAATTTTTCATCCCGATGAAAGCAACAACCACAATTCCCGGGGGAACCGTGGATTTAAATTCCTTCGGCAAACCCAGCTCCCACAGAAAGTCGCACCCAGCTCCCGAAATTGGATTTGTTTGGTTTTTTTCCCTTTGTTTATTTGTTTTTAAAGGAGGAGGATGGGGGAAACCCTTCCCTTCCCAAATTTCCCTGCTCCTCGCCGTCTCCCAAGCTTGGCTCATCCAGCAGCTCCTGAACTCCCGCCGGGAATTAGGGGCGGAGGCAGCATTTTTTCTGCCTCCTCAACCTCCCCCGTGGGGGCTAATTAATATTCCTTAAGCACCACACCCCTAATTACAATAGACAAAAAGTGCTTTGGTCTCCCGAAGTTCTCGACTCCGGATTTTCCCGGCGAATTTACATCCCGCAGAACACCCATTAACTCCGTGTTTTTAATTACGGCATCAAAACCCTCTTGATTAGAGCACAAAAAAAGCCGTCGACTCTCAAATTAAGAGCACAAAAAGAAACCCCACCCCCAGCTCATTCCCCTGGTCCCAGCTCACCGGGAAAACATTCCCTATCCCAAGAAAAGGATTCCAGACGGTGGCACACGCTCAGCCCAGCATGGAAGAGCTCGGAGATGGGATGAGAGCTCCCCTCGTTAGAATAAATTAGGATGGAACAGATTTAGCAATTAAAGGACCTGGAGCAGCTCTGGGTGTTGGGAGTTTTGTAGCCTTTTCCAGAGGATCCCGTTGCCTCTGGGATAATTCCGTATGGACCGTGGCCCTTGACCGCATCCGCTGGGATGGGAACAGAGCCTTCAGTGTTTCTCCGAGCCCTTTTCCATCCTCGCTCGCTGTGAGTCCATGGAAAAGGGCTTGGATAAAGGGCAAGGCTGTCCGCCTTCCCTGTCAGGGAGTGTTTGTTCCCAATAATCCTTCACCATTCCCAAAATCCACCCACGCCGTCAATCCCGGCTGTGTTTGGAAGTTGACCGCGTGAGCGCGAGCGTTTAATGGGAAGCATTAAATATCAAGGAATATTTGACGTTCTCCCGCCTCACTTTAAGCACAAATTCCCCCCGAATCGCGATCCTAATCAAAACACCAGGAAAAAAAATTCATGGAAAATGGACAATCAGCACCAAAAACAGCAGGAAAATTGTGCTCTGAAGGAATTTCAGGATGGAGGCGAAGCTCAGTCCAGGAACCCATAAACCCCTGCCGTGAAAACTGCTGATGGAGCTCCATCTGCCCAGGAAAAGGGACTCTGGATGTCCCCTCCTTCCGACATTCCCGCTCTCCCTGAGGCCGTTTCCAGCTTCAAAGAGGGAATTCCTGGGAATTACAGCCTCACGCGCCTGCAGGGTGGCACTGAGGAGATTTTGGGACAGGACGAAGCCAGGGAAGACAGGTTTGAGTGGGATATTAGAGAGGAAATTCTTCCCTGGGAGAGCGGGGAGGCCCTGGAATGGAATTCCCAGGGAAGTTGTGGCTGCCCCATCCCTGGAAGTGTCCAAGGCCAGGTTGGACGGGGCTTGGAGCAACCTGGGATTGTGGAAGGTTGGAAGTGGCAGTGGGGTAGAATTTCACGAGGTTTAAACTCCCTTCCAAGCCCAAACCACTCAACAATTCCACGATTCCACCTTTTACCACCCAAATTTTCTCCTCCCGAAACGTCACCGCGCCCATCCACCGAACACGACTGCGCCAAACCCGCTCCCTACGCCCACCTCCTTCCACGGAGAGATCCCATCATTCCTTCATTTTCCATCTCCCACCATCCCTCCGGGGCTCCTCGGGACACTCCGGGGCCACCTTCTCCTTCCTCTCCGTTGACGTCGCATCCACCCGAAGAAGGGTCTGATTTGAGGGGGGGTGATTCCCAAATCCGAGCGCGAGTCTCCGCACGCCTTTCCCGAGGAGAGGGAGTCTCCAGAGGGCCTGGCACAGAGCCCTCCCCTCCGGAGCCGTGTGGGTGACGGCGCTGCCCTCCCCGATCCAGCCTCCCCCGGGATTTTGCAACAGAAAGGAACCACAGAGGAGTTTTTCGCCGGAGCCAGACGGCTCTTTCCGAAGAGAGTAATTAGTTGGGAGACGGGAAACAAGGGGTAGCTTTTTTTGGTGGTGTTGTTACTTGGGGTTTTCTCTTTTTTATTCCTTATTTTTGTTTTCCCCGGAAAGTTTCCCATCTTCCCACTTCAGGGCTGCTCCAAGAACTTGAACGGGGGGATCCATGAATTATAACCCATGAGTTATTCCCGTACACAGAGCCCTAATCCCGATGTTTAAAACAAGACCGGCCTCAGATCCATCTTTTTTTAAGGAAAAAAATAAAGGAAAAGAAAAGGGAAGTCTGACCTCGGTGTGCTTTAGTTCTGAACTCGCAGCTGCAGCAGATGGCTCGGGAAGGCGACGGAGAAAAGGCTCCAAAAATAAAAAAAAATGGGAAAAAAAGACCTGACACGAGCAGAGGTTCCCCTGCCAAGCCACAAGATGAACTCCACACAAGGTAAAATCCCATTTTTCCCCAGGAAAAAGCAGTTTGGAGAAGACCTGGAAAGCCTCGGAGCCGTGGAGAAATCAAGATCAGATCTGGGATTTGGATCCTACATATTTAATAGCTCAGGCAAGGAGTCCAGAAGTGACACCGTGCAATCCATTTTTAATGCTCCATATTCTTCTTCCCGATGTCGCTTTCTGCCTAAAAACTTTTCAGAGCCGTGATTTATCCGGAGTGATTTAATATGAAAATAAAATTACGGGAGGGGGAGGGATTGGGAGTTTAAGGATCCTCTCAGCTGGAAGGAGCCGTGGCATAAATGAATTATTTCCTGAAATAGGCTCTTTTATTCCTTCAAGGCAGAGAAATTCCAGGGAGTCGATACCGGCCTGGATTAGACAGAAGATTTATGGATTTCTACTAAAAAAAAGGGGGAAGATTCCGAGGAGATAGAAGGAAAACGTGTTTTATGATGAGGGTGGAATTCCCAGAGAAGCTGTGGCTGCCCCTGGATCCCTGGAAGTGTCCAAGGCCTGGTTGGACAGGGATTGGAGCAACCTGGGATAAGGGAAGATGTCCCTGCCCTTGGGAACAAGAGGATCTTGAACTGGATGGGCTTTAAGGTCCCTTCCCACCCAAACCATTCCGTGATTATCCATGTGCAATTCCAGAAGGCACTTCCGGAAAGAGCACTTTATTAATCTGAGCCTAAAATTTGGTCCTAGGACCGTGGAATGGTTTGGGTGGGAAGGGACCTTAAACCTCATCCAGTTCAAGATCCTCTTGTTCCCAAGGGAATATCTTCTNATCTATCCCTGCCCTCTGGCAGTGGGAAACCATTCCCTGTGTCCTGTCCCTCCATCCTTTTTCCCAAGTCCCTCTCCAGCTCTCCTGGAGCCCCTTTAGGCTCTGGAAGGGGCTCTGAGGTCTCCCTGGATCCTTCTCTTCTCCAGCCTGGACATTCCCAACCTCTTTTGACAGAGGTGGTGACACCGCGCTGATATTCCATACCCTGGTGATCCCATATCCAGACATTCCTTCCTTCCTGTATTTCCCACTGTGACCCAGCAAAAAAAAAACCCCAATCCAACAGTGGCAGCTCGACCATTCCAGCTTTTCCTCTGGGAAAAGCTTCCAGTGGTGTTTTCCACAGCTTAAAATGCCCAGAGGGATCTTTGTCCCATTTTACGCAGCCCCAATTCCCCACTCTTTCCTTCTTTCTGGCCATGTCCCTGATCCTGCAGCTTTTCCCCCATGGAAAAAACCCAGGAATGCGTCACTTCTTTTCCCAGATTTCACCAACATTTATTTTAGTCCAGCCCTGATTAAGCCAAATCGTTTTACTATCCCTGCAATTCCAGTCTTGGAGCAACACTTGCAACCACTTTTGCACTTCCAGTTGTCTTCAGCTCATCAAAAAAAAACTTGGGAAAAAGTCACTCCGAATAATGTCTTCGCTTCCAACTGGGAAAAGCCTGACCTACTTGGCAGGAGCGTGGAGAGCCTGCGCTCTTCTCTTTATTTTTCTTTTTTTTTTTGACTTTTTATTTCTTTTTAATGATTTAAGAGAATCCAAACGGGAGGCGCTGGAGAGGCTGGAATTCCACAAAGTCATTAAGAGACCACCGGAGGGTTTGGAAGCCACTTATCCTCATTTTTCCCCCGTAATTCAAATTCCCTCCATCGATTTGCCAAAAAAAAGGACTTCACACCGGGTTTTGACAGTTCCCAAACTGAGGTCTGGGGATGAGGAGAGGAATCCCGAGGAAAGGGCAACCAGCAGGAAAATCAGGATGGATATTTATCAGGAAACCCAAAAAAAAAAAAATAGATGGGGGAAAAAAAAAAGGAGAGGTCTGAAAGGAAAGGGGAAGGAAAATGGAATCTGTTCCTTTTTTGGTCCTTCCTGTAACACTGAGAAGAAGCAGGAGGAAAAAGAATAGGATGGGATAGGGTGGGAATGGTATGGGATTCCTTCGCATCCTGGAGAAGGGAAGGATCCAGGGAAACCTTAGAGCCCTTTCCAGTGCCTAAATGGGATCCAAGAGAGCTGGAGAGGGATTTTGGACAAGGGATGGAGGGACAGGACACAGGGAATGGCTTCCCACTGCCAGAGGGCAAGGATAGGTGGGATATCGCGATGGAATTTTTCCCTGTGAGGCTGGTGAGGGGCTGGAATGGAATTCCCAGAGAAGCTGTGGCTGCCCCTGGATCCCTGGAAGTGTCCACGGCCAGGTTGGAGCAATTTGGGATTGTGGAAGGTGTCCCTGGCCATGGCAGGGGGCTAGAATTCCGTGATCTCGGAGGTCCCTTCCAACCCAAACAATTCCATGGTTCCACGATCCTACCACATCCCTCTCTTCATCCATATGGAAGGGGGGGTGTAATGACATAACCTCATCCCAGTTATCCATAAAAACGAGATGAGGGACAGTCATTAATCCCATAAAACCCTAATGCCGAGCCATAGCTCTGGGCACGCAAATAGGTCACGAAAATGATGCAGCACCTCGTAATTCCCAGTGGGAAGGGAGGGGGTGGCCAGGGCAGCACTGGGATAATCAGGAATCTGCTCTTTTCCCGGGAGAATTCGGCTTCTTGCATTCAAAACCCTCCTGAGAAGCCGAATTCCTCCAGGAAGCTCATCCTGCAGTGCTCGAGAGCAACAAACGGGGAGAGATTTGGATCCTGTGGATGGAGAGCTGGAATAAAAGGCCAGGAAATTGCCAAGTGCTGATCCGGCTTCTCCCAGAGCGTGGAAATCTTTTCGGTGTCTTGAGCTTCCGGGGTGAAGGACGGTCCTTCAAGATGAATAACTGGAAATAACAGCACGGAATGCAGCAAATTTTAGCAGGTTTTTGTCAGACTCCGAGTCAGCTGTCTGCAGCTAATTACAGGGATGTCAGGGAATTCGGGATTTGTCAGCTGGGTTGAAGATGGGGAGAACGTCGCTTGGAAAACGTCTCGGTTAAACTCCACAAAAATCCTGCAAAAAAATCCTGCAAAAAATCCCACAAAAAGAACAGGATCTTTGTGGGGTTTTGTGGATTTTGTGGGGTTTTTGTTCCGGCCTTGGACACTTTCTGGGGATGGGGAAGCCAAAGCTTCTCTGGGCAGAATTTCTTCCCAATATCCCATCTATCCCTGCCCTCTGGCAGTGGGAAGCCATTCCCTGTGTCCTGTCCCTCCATCCCTTATCCCAAATCCCTCTCCAGCTCTCCTGGAGCCCCTTCAGGCACTGGAAGGGGCTTTGAGGTCTCCCTGGATCCTTTCCTTCTCCAGGATGGACATTCCCAGCTCTCCCAGCCTGGTTTCAGAGCAGAGGGGCTCCAGCCCTTGGAGCATCTCCGTGGCTTCCTCTGGATTTGCTCCAGCATCTCCACATCCTTCTGATGTTGGATTTAGAGCTGGATGCAGAATTCCAGGAGGAGCCTCACCTGAATGGGATGGACGGGGCAGAAATTTCCCAAACATTTTACTGGATGACAACAGAGACCACCTGGACCTCCACCTCCCCAGGACTGGATCAAACTCCGGGAATCTCCAAGCCTGGAATCGCAGAAGCAACGGGAGACCAGGAACGGCGACAAATCAAAGTCCGGAGTTCAATTTCCATCGACACCCAACGCCTCAAAGTTCAGGGTCACGGTGTCAAGCCACTTAAGCGTGGCCTAAAATAGTTAAGCAAGAGCTGAGTCTGCACCTGAATCCTCCTGACCTTCATCCCATCCCATTAATTTCATCCCATCCCATCCCATCCCATCCATTAATTTAGATCACTCCGAGCGTTTCATACTCGATTGCCAGGGAAGATAATTTGCTGTGCAAGCCCTGCTATCAAATCCCAGGAACTGAGCACGGATTTGGGGCAGGGAGATGCCAAACTCCCCAGGAACAGCCACTCCCAGTGAGGAATGTGCAGTTTCTTCCCAGAGAAGCCCACCAGAAATCACAGATTAATAGGAAAAAACCAACAAAACCGGGAAAAACAGATGAATTTTTTGGATGTGAGGGATGCGGGGAACGCGGAGATTCCTCCACTTGGCAAATCTCAACCGGTGGAACGAGTTTTCCCAGTCCCAACTCAGACTTGGTGGATCAAGGAAAGGGTTGGAATTGCTTCCAAAACACTTCTGTACTCGTTTTAATGAAGGCAATAAAACTTCTATTCATAGATCCAATATATTTTTTGGAGATGAGGATTTTTCCTCAAAAGCCTGGAAATATTTTTTTCCCGATAAATCCTTCCGGTGACTAAATGGGATCTAAGAGAGCTGGAGAGGGACTTTGGAAAAGCGATAGGACAAAGGGAATGGCTTCCTACTACAAGAAGGCAGGGATAGGTGGGATACTGGGAAGGAATTCCTCCCTGGGAGGGTGGCGGATGCCGAAATCCACACCCCTGAAAGGGATTTTGTCCTGGAACCGGTTCAGGTCCTGTTGGAACTCGACCGCTACAAAACAATATCCCATAATATTTACAGAGCAGAACTGGGATTGGGAGAGGTCAGAAAGTGCTTGGCCACCCAACGGGAGATGATTTTATTCATTTCCATGACGTACTTCAGGCCCCTGCGGAAGTTCCGAGGGAAAGCTGCATCCGCGGATGGCAGCGCCCCTGAGGAAAAGGAGCTTTTATGAACACCCACAACGGCGTCAGCGAGTGGATCTCGAGTTTTTTATTATGCAAAAAATGCATCATTCCCCGATTCCACAGGGGTTGTGCTCTCCACGGTGGAGTTTTATCTGTTTCCGTAATTTTTATTTTCAGTTTAGCATCAGGAATTAAGCACGTACTGCGGGATAAGTGGGAAGAACCAGAAGGATAAAGAGTTGGAAGAAATCAGGTTTTAGAGGAACCCAGAGAAACTGTGGCTGCCCCATCCCTGGAAGTGTCCAAGGCCAGGCTGAATGGGGGCTTGGAGCAACCTGGGATAGTGGAAAGTTTCCCTGCCCATGGAAGGGGATTGGGATGAGATGATCTTGAAGATCCCTTTCCAACCCAAACCATTCCACGACATAATTTCCCTATAATTATAATTATAATTAGATATATAGGCATGTTCTCCATATAGCGTTGTGAATACCTCCATGGCTTTTTTCCCCTGGATTTCTACATCCTAAGGAAGCCCCGGTTTCCTTGGATAATTTAAAGAGGGGAAAAAACCAGCGCCAGCCACACTCCTGGCCCACTTCCCACAGAGCTTTGTTTCCCGGTATTATTTAACAGCATCTCCTGCAGAATAACTACAAACATCAAATTTAGAGGTGAAATAATTCCCCTCCCAATTAAAAAATCCAGGAAGCAACTCAGACCCTCAGCCAGACAAGAAAGCAGGAGATTTCCCAAAGACAAGACTTTTCTTGGCCAAACTGGGGGCTCTCGGCTTCAAAGAGAGAGGTTGACAACTGGAAAAGCAGGAAAATCTCCTTAATGGCTCTTCCAACCACAAGTTGTGGCGTCCTCTGGGTCCTGATGTTATCAGGGCTTCAAATATCCACAGGAGGGTTGTGCTACCCTGGTTTAATTCTCTGGCTTTGGTCTGGCTGGGCAATCACAGGAATTTTGCAAACACTTAATCCTTAAATGAACTCGACTCCGGGTTTAGCTTCCCGCGGAGCCCGGTGGGCGCCTCTCAAAGAGGCGATCCATGGAGGAGCCGGTTGGATCCCATCGTGCCGGGACGGAGCCAAGCACTCAAGGAAAAATAAACAACCTGATGCCATCACGCCTGCTCAATGCAATCCGAAGGCCGGGAGAATGAATGGGAGCATCGGGGTGAAACCTCACCCCCTGTGCAGGCGGTGATTATCCAAAGCTGCCAGACAGGATTTGGGTCCCGCTTCCAGCTTCCCAAAGAGGCAGGGAGGGATAAAACAGCCCCATCCCATTTTGAAGAGGCTCAGGAGTTCTGAGCATATAAACGCTGCCACTTCCGCTAGACCGCGGCCTTGTTTGGATGTGATAAATCCCTCAAAAGAAAGAAAAACCCAGCTTTGG